>VZTL01007362.1:289-15560 GCA_013400535.1 Scopus umbretta
GGTTATAATTATTAATGCAGTCTAGCAATTATGCTAAATGAAATCAATATGCCACTTTAAAATGGAATATTCTCCAGTCCAAACCTAACTCTATGCATATGTCTGTGTATGGAACTGATTCAGGCTATGTCTGTATATATCTTTCCACCCTATTTTACATCATGAAAATCGTTAGTGCTCAGCTGACGGAAGGCTATTCTGTGCTCATAAGGAATCGCAACAGAAAAGTACCTCTGAGAAACTGGTACTTGAGGAGTCTGATGCGGCCCCTGCAGCAGCCGTATGAGACAATTCCCTTTAGGAGCTGGTTCAGACTCTTTGCAGATTCTTCTGTGTAGGATTGCCTGTTCCAGCAGCCCTGTGTCTGCAGGCTCCTGGGAACATGAACCTGACATCAACAGATCTGCACTGTGGAATACAGACCCAGTCACTCAAAACCATAAAATTGTTAGCAAGAAGTTATTCACCCAGTGTGAAGTGTCACAGGGGAACGTCTATATTTGAACTTCTGTTTTGCATCTGTGCATTTTACTCTGGAAATATGTAGAATGAGAAAAGCAGCCTAGAAGGACAGGTGGAGGGGAACGAAACAGTGATGAAAGCAACATCAACCAAGGGAAGAGGTTGAGGGCTGCAGTGTTAGTAGAAGGGGAATTGCTAACTGACCATGAAGTCTTGTGAACAACAGACCTCTACTCCATGTACTCTGTTGTAGTTTGCAATGCACTGGTACGCTCTCTCTTCCTCTCTTTTTCCTCCTTTCTCTCAATGAACACTGCTCATGGCCCTGCCAAGGTTTAATTCTTTGCTTTGTGGCTTGTTCTGGATCGCTTTAAGGTCCTGCATAAAAGCAGATATTCTGCTGCTGGGTTGAACAGATGAACTTACATTATTCTGGATGAATTCTTAAGTCTAACTCATTATTTTTGAGATCATAAGTCATAAGTGTTCCCTTTCAGTAGAATAAAGATGTTTGGATAAGGACAATGTCATTTACTATGCCAATAAATTACTGATGGCAGGCAACTAAAGAAATAAGGTGGGTTTTTTTCTGCCAATTGGGGTTTAAAACACAAGAGTTGCAAATACTATCTATTTATAATATGAAAAGGCACTTCTTCCAGGTTTGTTAGAACAAAGAATATAAAAATATATCTAGAATATAAAAATATATAATATTTAATATAGACTATTAAAAGTCTTAGTTTTGTTTTGTTGCAGACCACGTGGGCACTATTAGCATCATTTTGTCATTCATACCAGTCAACTAAGGGAAGTAGAATGTAATGCAGGACATTGCATTCCTGTCCTTTCACGTTGCAGACTCTTGGTGTTACGCCTCAGTACGGTATCTGTATCAGTCCTACCTCCCTGCAATGCTAGAGAGCCTTCTGCACCTCAGAGAAGACCTGGCATCATGGCCACTGTTAAAAGCACTGGGGTTAAGGGGGTGGGAGGAAGAGGGAAAGAAGCTTCTGCACGGCATATTGAAGTACTTAATACCACAACCCAACATCACGTGTTCCCTTCTCACTTCCGTTCTTCATTCAAGTCTTTTTAAACATGATGAAGGGCATGTTTCTTTGCTTTATCTAATTGAATTAGGTAGTTGCATTAAAATCGGCATACAGTAAATTGGCAAAAGAGTTATTCCTTACAATAACAGAGCTGGGGCACTGGGCGAGCTCAACATCCTTTCCTAAAAAGAAAACCTACTCTTGAACCAGAGAAAGTGAGCTGAATTTGCAGAAATCATACCTTTTATTCCTTGCTGGACACTCTGAGATTTGGGAGCAATCAATTCATTCTGCAGAACAATGGTGCTATTGTCTTCAGGCTGGCAGCAGTCATTTGCACAGCTTGCCTCAATGAATATTTTGTCGGAACATTTTTTTGCATTGCCAATCTTCTATGCTAGCCCCCATGCCCCCACCTTGGAGCTAATTAGTAATGCATAACAGAGGAAGTGCTTCTTTTCTCTTTCTCTCCCCAAAAGAATAATTTGCCCTTCCAACAGGTAACTCTTGGCACTGAGAAGAACAGGCCACAAAAATGTGTTTCTTATAGTGAAGATGCAGCAGGAGGAATGGAGTGTTTTCTGGAGGTTTTCTTGGGATATTTCTGTGTAGAACATCAAATATACCATGGAAAACAGTTATTTAACTGACTACTTATGGTTCTCAGAACTTGTTTTGTTTTCCTCTGCTTTTTACTGTGTTATGTCAAAATTGAATATACTTATTATAGCTCTCCTATAAAACCAATGGTTCACAAGACCATACTCTGTCACACCCGCCATGTGTTAGTTTATTAACTAAAGTTTCTTGTCTTTTCTTTCTTTCCTTTCTTGTCCACCCACACCCCGGCATCCCTGCTAACTCTTTTGTTGAGGCTGCTGCTGTCTGAGCCCTTTAAATGAGCTCTGAGAAAAGCACTGTGAACAATGTGGTGGCCTCCTTCAGGCTGTGTCTCTTCTGAAAATGGTAAAATATAAATTAGCTGTGTTTGTACAACCTAAGATTCATTCCTGTTTTATAGCTAAAAACAACTCAACTAAAAATCTAATTTACAACATAGTCTGGGGGAAATAATTATACACCAAGGAGGAAAAAGTGGTGAAGGGGAAAACAATGACAAGCCCAAACAACATAAAAACTAGCATATGCTGTGGAAAGCCATAAGGACTGAAGCAGGCAATATAATAATTTATTAAAAACTGTATAGGTTTTTTCTTTCCTTAAAGGTAGAGAACCACTGTGCATTAATGCTTCCCTGAACAAAGCACTTTCATCTTCATGGGGATGATTTTGCATTCAGTGACATTAAAATAATTCTAATTCAAATTAAAATTAAGGCTGTCTTGAAATCACCTAAAAAATATGGTCATCCCTAGTTTCTGATAACTTATTCTCCATATACTGTTTTTCATCACTGGGCATTGTGTTCTGTTGTAAATGCATCCTTTTATTCATGGGGAGTCTGGGTGTCGTCTCATGCCCCAGTAATCTGGTAAGGTTGCTCTTGATTTTTGTCAGCGTAAGTGAGATAAGTCATGTTTGCTTCCTTTATTAAAAATTCCATCTTATGTTGTTAATTACTGATGATAATGAAATGGATATAGCAGCAAACCCAAGCAGAAACTCCTACCTTTGCTGTAGTACTTCTCGTAATTGTTCCTTTGCTATTGGAGTTCTTGGATCTCTGGAATTTGATTATTTGTGAAATATGGTGCTTGCTTAAATGGAGGAAAGAATTCTGCAACCCATAGAAGAGCTGATCAAATTGGGTGGAACTGAACATGTAAGAGTTATAAGGGTTTTGTTGCTGGTTGTAATCTCTAGTATCTTTAATTAGTGGGTTGATGGACAAGACCTGTGCTACTGTCTCGTTTTTAGCATACTTAAGTTTCACATGCAAGATCCTAATCTTCTCTTTCCATGAATGCAAAAATTCTATTAACTTGACTACTATTTCAATTTAGCATGATTTACTGAGTAAAGGTTTTTGTAAGACACTTGAGAAACAAAATTTTACTAAAATAGCTGTTTGTTTGAACACAGCAAAAGATGATGATGATGATGATACAGCTACTCTAGAAAATATTTGCCTGAAAACAGTTTTTGGCTTGCTTTTGCAAATAAATCTTTCTTCAGCACAGCTGAAAGGCAGTGTCAAAATGTGCTTGGCTGTTTCAAGTTTGATCTTGGGAGGATAGAGTTAGGAGGTCGAAATAATCATGGAATTAAGAGAAAGGGTGAACACAGAGTGACTGAGAATGTGATTCTAACACAGATAGAAACTAATACTGACAGAAGGCATTTCTCTTAAAGAACTATGTAAGGTGTACATTGCTTTGATGGCATTCTTTAAAATCATAGTAACTTTCCATGTAAAGTTTGCTGTGTGATATCTCAGAAGGTTGAACATAAATTAGTGCATGCTCTGAAGAGCTGGAACACTTTAATAATCACCTTTAAGCAACTAGAAAGACTTGAAGTCTTAGCGTGGCGTCAGGACCTGGGACAACTGGAGCAGGGTCATCTTTGGTTGGTAGTAGTCTGTGGAGTTCCACATGTGGCTTCTGTCCAGGCTCTGTCAGTAGGGCTGTGTGTGTGATCCTGTAATTATGATCTGATGAACAGACTGTTGACTATCCACCAAAATTTTTGTTCAACCTGCAGATGATCTCCCTCCTGCAAAATATAGCAAATAATTTGTTTTGCACCTATTACATTTTATTCTAGGGGATCAATGTGCCTTACAATAGTTCTGTATATTAATTCTCTAATATAATATATATTATTATAATTCTAATATTCTTACATTATATTAATGTAAATGTATTTCATGGAAGAATACATAGAGACAGAAATTGCATAAGGTCATGTAAGAAAAAATAGTCAGAGACACAGAAGTCAGTTCTCCCATTTTAGCTGTTTTTTAATTTCTGAGCATGACTTTCAATTGTGTGTAATATTGAATAACTTCTCCCCAGTGAATACCCAGTCATGCAAGGCATTGTGCGTTCAGGTGAGGTTCTTCAGTAGCTTTATCACTAATCAGCATTTGTGGGAGGTTTTTGAGCTGTTTCACGGGAACGTACATCATCTTGCAAGACTGTTTGTAAGGAGCAGGAGTGCAAAAGTCTTCCAGTAGTTTTCAAGCACAGTTATTAAACTGCTTCCTGTTCTTCCAGTCCAAGTGATCAACTCTGGCATCAGCATCATGTGGGAAGTTGTGGCAACATGTCCAGGGTCAACAGTTCCGCTTCTCTGAAGAAAAGCCAGATGCAGACTTAAGGGACTAGCGGGAGTATACGTTTACTGCAGTCCAAGGTAGAACTGATCCATGTGAAGAGTC
Organism: Scopus umbretta; assembly: GCA_013400535.1. Taxonomy (NCBI): domain Eukaryota; kingdom Metazoa; phylum Chordata; class Aves; order Pelecaniformes; family Scopidae; genus Scopus; species Scopus umbretta. The sequence continues at coordinate 5,150 of VZTL01007362.1, forward strand.
AAGAATGATAGCTGTGGTAAAGCTCCCCTCTGAAACCAGCCACACTTTGGATGCATGGTCTGAGCTACTGTGTGCACACTTGGGATTCTGAATGGACTTGTGCGGGCCCTGATGGATACTAGGAATCTGCAGTCTCACTGCTATGGATAACAGAGCTGTCTAGCTCAAAGCTAGTTTGAGTGTTTTCTTATGTACTGCAGCTACAGTTCTCGACTGCATTGCAGATAAACTGTATATATAACTTGATTTATGTTTACTCACCCTGAAACAGAGAAACACAAAGACAGTATGCAGCATTATCCCTACTGTACAAAGTCTTCCAATGGCAATAAGCTGATTTCCAGGGAAGATCTGTGCCTTCTTTGCCTCAAACAGTAACATTTTCCTACTGCTTAGTAGGATAGCTTACAGGTTGGACATTAACTTGCATGATCTTGAAGATGAGTACATGCTTATGCACTGCAGATATAGCTGAGGAAGCTGTCTGTGACTTGCCCTTCTTTGTGTCCTGTGACACTGATATAGTATGTGTGTGAGTTTCTCACATTGGTTAACGTGGGCTGAACTAGATTCATCTCAGGTAATGAGTAAATATTAGAGAGCATGGTGTATGCCCAAACTTTCAATGACCTTAAAAAATTTTTTTAAAACGCTTCCTTTATTCTGGCCTTCCTTAGCTCTTCAAGGGTGTAACTGCAATTTCTATTTATTTTCAATGAAATGTTCAAGTATGTGAAACTAGTAATATGCAGAGTCCCACAAACAATACAGTAATCTGTAACAAAAAGAACTGCTATATGCACTCACAGCAGCCATGGAGGGGGGGAAAATAGCAACTTAGCCAGATGTTCAGAGCAAATAATCTTGTGCCTTTTCCTGTCCTTTTGAAGTTTCTGTGAGCATACTGCAGAGCCAGACTTCAAGTTCGACATGGCTCTAATTAGTGACTGAGAAAAGAAGGTGTATTTGTGTGCGTCAGCTGGAAAAACGTGCCTTCAAGGACTCAGCTCTGTTGATCTTGGATCTGATTTCAAATTGGCTGACTTGCAAAACAGCACTTTAAACTTAGATACTGCTTCAGAATGACTGCTGTCAAAACAGTAGAAAAAATAAACAAGAAAGTCCTGTATATCTAACCCTGTAGTGTATGCAAAAAGCAGCTCTAGGAGCAGCATGGCTGACTTATAAACGATATGCCATAGGCATCCAACTGTGTAGATGTAAGGCTTATTCCTCTGGAAATGCATGTGCATCCCTTTGTTTGCTGAGGCATTATCCAAACTCAAATATATAATATTTTCTTGGGAATTGAACTGCATTTTGAATGCTCTAGTGGCTTCATCAAACAGTCTGGAAGAAATGCAGTTGGCTGCTATATACATTTGAAAATACAGGAACAATCACACCTTTTTCAAACAGGCTCATGTGGGATAGAGGTGGGAGAGGTAATACTTGCCCACAGAAAATGGTGAGATTTCTGTTGTGTAACCTCCCAAGCTGTCCTATGCAATTTTATCCAGCTGTTTCAGCAATGAATCCATTTTTTTCAGATGTATCCATACATCTATGAAGTGATTGAGCTTGAAGAGTTTTAATCTACTGTTGTTTTGGGCTCAACTTTTACAAAAATATTTATCTGCTTTGTAGTTCTACAGTTATGAAGAGTCTGTAGGATTAAAAGAGAGCAGAGGGGTTTGTAAACTGATACTAGGAAGAGCTGCTCAAAAACTGGAATTCTGGTATAAAAAACAAATTGAAAGGCAAACCCACCACTGCTTAAACAAACTTTGTGCATGTACTTTTCAACAAAATAGGAAACAAGTAAACACTTTCTGGTGGCAGATGATCCTTTTTTCTTTTTTTGACATGAAGCAAAATAGTTTTTTGGATTATTTTACCTTCCACCCCCACCCCCTTGCCTCCTGAACTGATTCTTGGAAATATGATTTCAGACAAGTTGAAGACTCATTTTGAACATGTAGAAACAAAGTATCTTGGTATTTCTCAAGAGAATAACTGAATCTAAAAATGTCAAAATTAAGTATTTAAACGTCTTCAAGAATCCCCATCTACGCTTTTGTTTAAAACCCGTTTGCTGAATTTGACATGGATTTGTGAACATTTTTGTTCCCTCGGAACTCCATTTCTCTGAGTTTGGTAATGGATGGAGAGCAAATCCTCTATTAAGACTTGCTATTTGACTGTAGGCAAATCATGCTCTCCATGTCTCCAGCGTTCGAGAGGGGACACTGCGCAGACTCGTGTATTCAGTTATTCTTTCATGTAACGAGGCAAGCTGAGGCCTTGGACAAAAGCAGACCTTGTGGATTAGGTCTGTGAGGTTTCATGAAGCTGCACGTAGTGTTTGGAAGCAACAGAGCTGGAGAAGCAGTCAGACTGATGCTGCAAAACAGAGCTGTTATTCAGAGCAGTTCTGCATCTGTGAGTTATAAGCTGCAAATTGCTATTGCCAAGCCTGATATTCAAGTATATACATACATGTCAACAAATTAGGGCAGGAGTACAAGTAGCCTGGCACTCCTGGCTTGGTTTACTCCCAAAGAAATGACCCACCCTCACAGTCTAAATTTCTCTTGGCTGCAGAGAAGCAGGACATGAGTTTAATATTCTGGATAATAAACAGAATACTGAATTAAAATCAGGATGATGCACCAGACAGGGAGTCATTTGTACTGCTCTGCTTGTCTCTTTTTGGGCTTTTTGCCTAGCTGGCCAGCACCCAGAGAGCGCGAACTGCTGCTGTTCACTCCAGGAGACCAGCAACTGAGGGAAACTGGTTGGGAATTAAGTCCTGCTTCCCATTCCTGATGATGAGAGGCACTTACTGAGTGCAGCAGGGGAGTTGATGGTCTGTATAAGGAAAGCAGCTTGCCGAGGCTCCAGAGGAAATGGCAGCTGCTCAGGGAGGAGGAGCAAAGAATTGGGACGCAGTGGTGCATAAGGGCAAGCCTACAGCTGTAACAGAAAATGTTATTTTAGAAGTCCTGAGCTGATTCAAATAACAGCCTGGCTGAACAACTTCAGCATGTAATACCGCCATGATGAAGGTGCTGTGAGAGACCTGCCCGAAGTGCCGGGGCAGCTGGAGGTCAGCCACTAAGGATGCAAAATGGAGCAGTCTAGGGGGAGGTTCCCAGGCTCAGTCCGAGACCCTGTGGGAAGGGCTGTACTGTGGCAGCATCGGGTGCCCACCTGAGAGAAGGCACCCCACGCCCAGAGAGAGAAACTGGGTGGGTGTCAGACAGAGGAGGCCGCTCTGCGGGGACGCCGCAACAGAGTAATGCTGCGCTTGAGGTTATCATAGGCACTCGAGATGTGTGTAATGGTAAATACATCCACAACAAAAACACCATGAAAATGAAAGCGGGGGGAGAAGTCAGGAAGGCTGCTAATGTCCAGTATTATGTACTCTAAAGTTGAAAGGGGAGGAATTGAGCATGGAGGGGAAAACGGAGACATTGGAATATTCCAGCATAGAGGGCAAAAGGGATCTGGAGGTTGAAAATGTCTTATGACCAGAAAGTACACTTGTGGGAGCTGCTTCTACTAGAAATGACCCTGACAACCATTGAAAAAATAATTACATTCCTCCGTGCCAATAGTTTCTCTCCTTTGTAGAATGCGGACACTAACACTCTCCAGTTTAGTGTTGGGCGTGTGTACCAGTTATTTGTGTGTGGAAAGGCCCAGAGCCCCCAGTCAGGGTCTGAGTCTTGTTATTCCAAGTGTTGTAAACAGCAGAACAGCCCAGACAGCTCTAAAAATAATTAATCTGCAATTTAAGTGTATTTATGTATCACTGTAGGGAAGCTGTTTATAAGAGTCCTGGCAATATGTTATGGTTTAAAAAGAAGAACATAGGCGGGAAGTGAAGAATAACCGTGAAATGGCTAGAATCAAATAAATTAAGCTCAAAGAATAGTAGTTCTTAGTCATAGATGGGAAATAGTGGGAACAGATTCCCAATATCTGTCATAACTGAGAATAGAGTCTTTCATGACCTTTCAGTGCAGATAAACATTAAAAATAAATAAGACTTGGGATACTTAGGAAAAAAGGGGGACAGAATTAGAATGGATTATACTGCTTTTGCCGTGAGAATAGAACTGATCATAAGTTCTTAGTCTGTAACTTCTGTAGCTAGATAAGGTGTGTACTGTTAACTTTGTGATTTGGAATCATGATGTTAAACGGATTATCCCGTGTCCTGCGTGCATTTAGCTGGCCCAAATATGTTGTGGATTTGGTGTGGTGTGTGGGTTGTATTTGGTGTGGTGCATTTTTGGGGTTTTTTGTTTGGTTTGGTTTTTTTTGTGTGTTCCCCCCTGTCCCCCCCAAACGAATAGTGCGTAGTCAGAGTGCATTCAATCCCTAGCTGGTTAGAAGGAGGGCTGTTAAATGGGAAGTGGTTTATTGATTACTATTTTCACAAGCTGCGATAGCTTACCTTTATCATTTTAAGAGATTCTTGTTTTGCCCTTTCACTTAGTGCAAGGTCATGGAACAATTGATTTGGCATTTGGTACAATTTGCAGTTAAAGGGATGGAAATCACAGGTGAGGAAGTAGAATGGTTGCAGTGTTTGTTTTACTACTTCCCCCTTCCTTTCCCCCCTCCCCCAAATGATTACCTGCTGCATTTGCAAGGAAAATTAATAACCAGATTGTCAATCTACAGATTTCTGCTTGTTCAGAGGCTCAGTTGGATCCAGGAGATCTTTCTCCAGCGAGTGTCAAAGGCAGAATGGGATTCTTCTGCTGTTACCCACACCCTCCCTCCCCCCTTCACTAAGCAGCAAATCCATGTTGCATGCTTTTATCAATAACTGTAATACAGCATTTAGGGTGCAGTGCACAGTTATTCTGTAGTTAATTTTAGTCCTTCAGAAGGCTCTCATCTAATACATGGCATAGGTGTTTTTGCGTTTTTTTTTTTTTAAGTTGTAAAACAGTGTGATTTGACTGTTGTCTGAAGATACAATTTAATTTTTTTTTTCCAAAACCCCACAACATACCACAAGCCAACACCCAACAAACAATGCAGTGCTCTCATATACAAAGATGCTCTATTGTGATGTTAGATACTAATTTGCAGTTGACATAATCTGCCTCATAATGCAGTGGCTCAGTCTCCATGGGGGATAGAGAGGTCCTGATGTAATTTGAAGGATGGCAAAGCTAGTGTGGATTTTCACGCAATATGGGCAAGCGGCTTGGCTCTTGGGTTGGAAGCGTGGTAGCAGCAGCCCCATGACAACAGCTCCGTTTGACACTTTTGCCGTGACAAAGTTCCCTAGCAACCGTGGCTGGCAAGCAGGGTGCGCTTGCAGGGATGCTGCCCTCCCGCCTCGAAATGCTGCCCTTCGCACGCTGCCAAGGGCCGGGGGAAGAAAATGGCCGGACTCCAGTCAGGACCGTGTGCCTGAACAACTGGATAGCAGCTACCTTGCAAATGGCAGGCGCGCTGAAAAACCGCTTCTGTGAGTGTCTTGGTTTTCAGAGCTATGACAGTCTCTAGGATGAAACACTTTGTGACAGGTATTAGTGTTTATGACAGGTATTGTCCACAATGTATCATACTGGTTAGAGATTCTTATAAGAAACGCTATTTTTGGTACTGGGGACAAGAATAAAATATAGACTGCACAGATTTCTTTCCTTTTTCTTTAGGAAGAGGAGTGTTTGATTAGAATAATCTGTCATACAGCAGCTGCAGACAGACAACCCAACCCCTGCAGTCTAGTATCTAAGATCATTTTACTTTAAGGAACAAACTGTCCTTAACCTTATCTTCATAACGAAAATGAGAGAAAACTAATGAAGCCTTCTGTGATTAGTGATGCTCAGGCACTTAAGGTGCTCTGTTGTCAACAGCAGCCCAAACCTTTCTGTGCAACCTCACTAGATTAGAGATTACTCCTTGCTCTTTCTTGGGGAATGTTTTCTGTTAACAAGCCCTGTTTACAGTGTGTAAAGAGTTAATTATATTCTGTGCTTAATGAGTTCTTAGTTTCTGAGAATTCCTCTGGCTGAGGCTGAGAACTGTTGATCTATGTCATAGGCAAAGCATTTGCTGTTATCTCTGGTGTGCTGAAAGACTGCAACTGTTTTACCTTTGTAGGTGCTGGTAGTGAAACAGAGGGGTGGATGATAGGAATGGGAATTCCCTGAGAAAATTGTGCTATAAAACATATGCTGTGCAACTTCATGAGAAGTTTCTTAACTTTTGTAGCCCTGTTCTTTAAAGCTGCCAAGCTTCAGGAAAAGTAATTGTGTATAATGAAGGCTCCCTATGCCATGGAGCCATTTTCAGAGGAAATGTGGGAGGAGAAGGTGGTGATTCCCCTACAGCTGGTAAAAAATGAAGATGGATTATTATTTCTTCAGTTCATAAGGGAACTGGGCTTCATATTTATGAGAAAAGACAAGCTTATTAGTATTGCAGTAACCCATGGTCAATGTAAGTATTACTTCATCTTGCTAACTACACTTCAAGATGTGGGGAAGGCTTAATCTGTTTCTTGTCTTGCCTACCTAATTGTACCACTAATAAGAACTGGTGTTTGAGGACTGTTGACTTTCATGCTTCAGTAAGAGCTGGGCATGCCCAGCGCTGGACAGGATGAAACCTTTTGGTTGTCTTTTGCTGATACAAGTCAGGACTGGAAATCCACAGATATGCTGGCATGGTTATGGTGAAAGGGAGAAGAGACTGGACCCATATGTTTATTTTTTTTTAATGGGGATACTGGCTTTTGCAGTGGTAGCCGGCATGTGTGCATGATTATGAGAAATGAATCGGGAACTGAATGGAGAAGAACATGCCGGGGAAACAGTCAGGAAATGGCAGTTAATATCAACTGAAAGGAAAATGAGCTGTGTACAGCACTTACACAGGAAGGCATGAAAAGGAGAGGAGCAGTATAGTTACTATGGATTCTCTCATCATATTTAATTTTTTGATGGGATGAAAGCCTGAAAATAAGCTGGAGGCAGCAGACTTTCTTGTCTAATCCCCAAGCACTCTCCCGTTTTTCAGTGTAACTAGGGGAACCTGGCATTAGTCATTACTTCAGGTGATTGGGGAGCAGGAGGGATTTATGGCTGAGAAGTGAAGGGTTTAGAAGTCAGTCACAATTCATCTAATCACAGCTACTGAGCTGACTTTAATTTGAGAGCGTTTGGTGTGTTATTGGCAAGCTTTCCATCTATCATAAACAAAGACACCAAATAAATGAAAATACTTGCCAATCCCCTTACCTCCTACACAAAAACATTAAAAAGGCAAGTGGCAAAGACATGTCTAATGTTGAATTAATGCTGGCAGGCGCGGGAGAACATCTATTGATCTGCTTCACATAGGCATGTCTATAACTCAGATGGCTGTGTTAAGATGAAATAGCAGGTAGGGAGAAGTGGTTTGATATTAGGAGAGAAGGAATCTGCCTCTAATAATTATACACATGGGCAAAGCAGCTTTTAAAGCAAACCAAAGTGAAGAGTTTGGTCCAAATCCAACTCTGCTGCAACTCCACTGAGGGCAGTAGTGTTACACCAAGGATGGATTTGTCTTTCAGACCTTCACAAAGGGGACGTTATTGAGGCTGGTGAAATGAATTGACAATATAGTGGGTCTCAGGAGGAGATATTTGGAGCAGTAAAAGCCCTGGCCTTTTTTGCTAGGCAGGTACTGCAGATGGTGCAAAGGGCTCTGTGTTCCCCACAGTGCCACAGGGAGGGATCTTTCTTTTTGTGAAAGGGAAAGGCAGTGATGAGAGAGATAGATGGCAGCCTACCTGCCTATAGGAGTAGTCATTAACATGAGAGGAAATAATCAGCCCTTTGTTTGGGGGGTGGAAACAGCCAGCAGCCTTGCTGAACAAATGAAAATGTTCAGTCAGGTTCTGTACATCCCTTTGCTGGGGCAGGAAAGGAAAACAGTTGGAAAGACAGTGCAAAGCTCGTATAGTAGTGCTGTTCCCTGTTTTATTTACAGTTCATAGCGCTTTCAGCTCTGGGTTCTTTAGCGACAGCTAAAGCTAAACAGTACTAGACTTTCCCAGACAAACAACCTTCCACAAAATGACTGTGTGAAGCAATTCTGTTGATTCAGTAAGTGGCACTGTTCTCCCTGACTCAGTCCTGTAGCACAGGGGACACTCTGCTGTATGTCATTTAGATCAGCAGTAATCATGAGTTCTTGGTTACTTGTCACAGAAAAGATGCCTGGCCCTCTTTCTGAAAAAATGAATGAAATTTATTCATGCACAGGGTCAGCTTCTTCAGCAACAAAAATATAGGTGGTTCTAAATGAGATTTATGTCTGCTGCTTTATCCAAGCTTGTGAATGTGTAAGGGCTAAAAGTACCAATTCTCTGCTTAAATTCTCACTTTTGAAAGTGGAAGTAAAGAGGAAGACAATCTTTGGTTTTTGCTCCAGTCTTTTTCCTAGCTTAAGTGAACTTGGCTCAGGTCATTTAAAAAAGCAGAAAAAGTAAAATCATTTTCTGTGAGAAAATTAAAGTCTTCAAGTTTCTGAAGGGTGTAAATGCCAAGAAGAAAGAGGCTTCATTTTCATAATGAGGAGCAACAGACTGAGAGTAAAGGGAGAAAAATTTAGGCTTTATATCATGAAATACTGTCTTTCAATAGAGCCTATGTGCCATTGGCACATTCTGAGGAAGAGGCAGAGTGTGCCAACAGCTGGCATTTTTAAACGTGGAAAAGCTGAAATGCCGAGCTGTGTAGCCGCTGGTCCTGGCAGTAGGTGGGAGGTAGCTGGTGATGGTCTGAAGGTCTGAGACCCGCATGCTCAGGGGGACTGAGGTTGTAATGTTATTTATGGGCCTTGTGCTCAGTGCTGGCACGTGCGGCGGAGACTTGGGTCATTGCAGCACTCCCCAGCACGAGCGATGCAGTGCTTTCCAAGCTACAGGCGTACGTAAGCATCTATGGCTTCAGGTTTCAGAAACAGTCTACAGAGGTATTGACTAGTTGTGAAATAATTTATTTTGATTTTTAATGTTAGTATATTCCCCTTTGGGACTGGAAAGCTGAAGTACCTAGAGGAGACCTGGAATCTTAGACTGGTGATTAGGAGCATTGCCTTGTGGCAGAAATGAGGCTACAGAGATGAGGGAAATAGTCAAAACCAGAGTTGCATTAGGAGACTTGAACTGTGTGATTCCTAACCTTTTCAAATTTAGGGCAGAGACTATTTAGGTCTTGGTTCCTGGGGTAGGGACTGGTCCCTTCCAGGACTGATAGCGCAGGGCCTGTTCTGCCCAAAATGTGACTGTAATCTTGCGTGCAGGGCTGCTTCTTACTCCTCTCACAGCAGCCCCGATGCAGTCTGCTCCCACCAGATGGATCAGCTTTAATTTGCAGTGCTCAGTCTCAGCTCTCTGCTAGTCCTAATGTAAACCCACCATAATGCCGATCTGTCTGAACACAGACTCCCCACCCCATCTGCAGCTTGTCATACAACAGGGGCAAAGCAACACATTTTCGTTGGAGTAAATGGGACCCTTCAGTTATCTAATGGTTGCTGATTTGCATATAATTGCTTCCAGGAAACACAATTTGATGCTCTGTTGAAATAAGACTAGATGAATTCAGGTTGTGAATTTCCCTCATTAATTTTTTTGAGTGGGGTGGGGGGATAGGGAAGAATGAAAAAACCCACACCAAACCAAAAAACAGCCTGGCCCCCAACGGTGGATATTATCCCATTCAGGAGGCAATTCAAGACTATTAGTGACCTGCTCCTCATTCCGTGCCCCTCTCGCCTCCCCCCCTCCCCCTGGTGAATAATATCAGTGAATAAACCCTGTCTCAGAAATGTTCTCCTTCAGTGGCTTTTACTAACTTCTCAGCTGTGTAACAACAGTGCCTTCAAGTCCCTTGCCCTCTTACTCCTTGGGGTACTGACTTTGGGTCCATCTTCTGGTTCAGCAGAAAAGATGACTCCAAAGGTTCTCTCCCAGCTTTGCAGCATGACTGGATTCAGCTAAGGAAAGGTGCAGTCTCCCCCACGGCTGGGTTGCTTGGCAGTACTGGCAAAGAGGCCAGATGCGTGCACTGTGGCATGTGGCTAGTATGCCTGTCTTGGTAAATTTTCTAAGCTGTATTACCCAAATTAAAGTGAGGAGGAGGCTCTGCTTATTCTTCTGCTCCCCAGATGCAAAGGGAGGTGGTGCTTTAAGGTGAAAGGCAGACAGGATATTTTTGATGGTATTCCCTTTAAGTTGAAAGATCAGTAAAATTATCTGTTATTTGCCTTCTGAGTTTTTAAATTTATGAAGTCAAACTTGTCCCCCTTCTTCAAAAAAAAAAAACCCCAAACAACAACAAAAAACCCCAAAACAAACACCACCACTCACAACAACCAA
>VZTL01007364.1:492-18209 GCA_013400535.1 Scopus umbretta
TTTAATCTCCTTTCTTTTCTATAAAGCTTTCTCCAACTCGGTTACTTGAAATTTGCTTGAAAAGAATGAAAGGACTCAGATTCTTGCAAAATGTCCTGAATCCAGAGCTAGGGGTTTAATTAGAACAAAAACCACTCTTCCACCCCCATTCCCTGGCTCCCAAATACCAAAACACTTGGAATAAGATTATAAGAATAAGGAAACTACTGAAAGCCATGAAGTGACAGCTTATCACCAAATCTATCTAGATTACTGATATGTTGAAATATTTATTTTATTATTCAAATAACTGACAAATGCAGTTATGTGGGAATTAATGTGACTGAGAAAATTTACAGTGTTGATATTATTAGAAGAAATTCTTATGGTATTATATAAAATGATGCATACACCAGAGGAAATCCTGGCAAGCAAATAAGCCTTCAAAGTATGTACAATACTATGTATATTTCACAAGTGACCTGTGTGATGCACGGAATGATCTGTGCATTTTTGATAACTTTATTTGGTGTCCTTGGATTTTAAAAGTACATAATTGTGTATATGGCGATAAATGGGTTAGAGATGCAGCAAGCTGCCTGTTCCCAGCAGATGGCAGGATATCCTAGTCTATCCTATCCAGCCACATATTGGGTGCAGTCCCAGCTGCCTTATGTGCATTTATGCTTTTGATATATTATCTGATCAATGTGGTATACTGCCAACGTGTGCAGGCGCCATCAAGGCTGTGGAGTACTCCTGTATGTTGCTTTTATGAAACTTTTATGAAGATTGACCTTACTTGGGAATATTCTAAGCCAGAAACCTTTGTACCGGGGTGAGGTGAGGCATTTGGGAGCAGATGGTGCCCATGTCCCCTTGGTGGAGGAAGGGTGCTCTGTGCAGGTGGGTGGCAATGGGCTTGCCAGGCTCATCTCGGCTGTGCCAAGTCGCACAGGATGGTTGTGAGATGGAAGAGATCCCACTGCTTGGGATGCTGCTGAGACTTTCCAAGAAACTAAGGTCATACCGCAGCTCAGGCTGCGTCAGGGCTGCATCCATGCTCAGCACTGGGCAGGCAGCACTCGTTAAAGGAAATCAATTTCCCCTTTAATGATTTAAGCAACTCACTGAGTGCGAGGTACAAATTCCTCTTCATACAGGGAGAGATCTTGTTACTTTTAGAAAGACCAAAAGGTGGATATTAGTTAGATATTTTAGTCTGCTGCTAGGATTCTAAGGCAAACAACCCTTCATCTGCTCCAGAACCAATTATGTTAATGGTCTCATAGATCTAAAAGCTGTGGCCGTATGTCAGGCATAGGCCTCTCACACAGAACGTCTGTGTATGGATAAAAGGACACCTTACGTACACTGTGTGCATGACAGATTAAAGTACCACGCTTTCTGTTGGGTCTGTGCTGTGATATTTCAGGAAATATTAGTAACATATTTTAGTGAATGAAAATGAAGTAGCAGAGAACTGACTTGCATTCTGTATTGATAGCAGTTGTTTCAAGTTAAAAACAAAACAGAATAATGTAAAGCATAGGGAATAGTAAGATTTAAGCCTTCCAAAAGAGAGCATAGTTTATGAACTGTGGAGTTCTGGGGTTTGCAAGAGCTGATTTTTTATGGTAATAGTTCAGATGATTGTGCTCATCTGTTCTATGTGCTATGGTGTTAAACAATAATGGTAGAAAAAAACCCTCACAACTGCCATGATACCCTAGTTTCTACAGGGCTATTCCTGTTAACTACGTTCTGTGGAAGGCACTAGAAGTGCTACCATCAGGTCAAGACTCATATAAAACAATTTAGTAATAGGGATGAAGACAGATAGTTCAGCTTATATCTGTCAATCAATATAGATGATGCTTTTGTGAATAATTGAGTGGGTTTGAGGGCAGGGTGTGGTATTTTCAGTTTTTGTAATATTTTTAGTGAGATGGTTTTAATCAGAAGTGATGAGCAGTGGTGGAGGAGGCCCCCTCTGCTATATGGTTATGTTACCTCCAGGTGAGAGAGGAAGAAACGGGCCATGGCCAGGTGGAGCTGAAATAACCTTAGTTTCCTTTCAGCCCCACCTGCATCTGTAGTTGTGTTACTCAGTGATGCCTATATCAGCTCCTGTAGAAATTAACCTCACCTTGATCTGGGAAATGAAATTCATCTTAGGGAGCTACTCTGTTAGCAGAAATCTGCCCTTGAAGAGAAAATTGTGAATACCACTTTCTACCTTTGATGTTTTTGGGGTTTTTTTTTCCCTTCATACTGTTTCATCCCTCAGTGCTCCTCGATTCTGGTAGCACTGACTTTTTCCATAGCCTCCTCTGAATATTAAACCACAAAAAAATTAAGTGATGAAAGTGAAATGCTAGCAGTAAGTGAGGATGATCTCTGCAGCCCTTTTGTTTCGTCTCTGTTGAGGTGAACATGTCAACAGCTGTCAGCAATAATGCTTATTCCTCCTACAGCAATGTGATGGATTGATAAGTATACCAAAATATGTTAGAAATTGAAATAAAATATGCATTTTTTCATAATTTATCAGCATTATGATGGCACAAAAAAAGCCAGTCTTATGAATAATACAGAGCTCTGCAGCAGGCATTATGTACTGTAGGTAATAAATGCAACGTCTCTCCTAGACTACCAGGAGAGTTGTAAAGCAGAATGCATTAGTTCTGCTTTGTGATAATAAATCATTTTAGTTTGTCAGAAGGCTCTGGCTAACTTTTACTCCTGAGGTATGAAAGAATGCAGTGCCATACGGCTCTGGATGATTTCTGAAGTGTTTAGGCTGGCTCTGAATCTCCTGAGTAACGTTTTGAGTGAGCGATATGGTTAGATAACAAGTGGCAGTATTTCTCAGGTATCGATGTTGTGATGCCTCCCGTTGTTTTATTGCCTAGAGTGGCTGATTTTGTCCTAATTGGAACTGTAGCTCTTCTCTGATGTTTTGTGTCTCTATTTGCAATATGGCTCCATGTCTCTCTGAAGAGCTGTGTGAGAATGCTGAGTGACAAGCTGCTCTGCTGCTTGGACATCTTTTGGAGGGGGCAAAGAATTCAATTACACTTTTGTTTTCATTTTACATGCCTAAGCACTGGTTTAGGCAGTTGTTATAAAAAGCTACCTTTCCCTAAGCTTCCATGCTTATCAGCTGATCATTGCTGCAAACACTCCAGATGATGGCAACACAGAGTAAGTAGAAGCAGACCTGGGCTGATTATGCAAGATTAGAGAAAAAAACCTACTTGTGTAAACTTCACCAAAATACACGAGTTATCTCAAGTACAGTAATTTCAGTTTGATTTTCAGAGCATTATGTGTTGTGGTGTTCTTAGGGAAGATAGTTGAGTCTTTCTAATCCGTGCTTTCCTAATTTGCACAATTCATTATTTAGATTTAAAAAGATGAAGTCTTCCCACTTTCTAGCCAAGATTTAACAGCAGAAATTATAGTGAAGTGTCATTAATAAGTTTTATCATCTGTACAAAACATGCTACGGTGTATATACAGCATGTTACGAGGTATTGTCAGGAGAAAAAAACCCTACATTTATCTAAACTGCCTAATATTATGTGGAGTGTTACTGTAACATTTCTTTTATTTTGTATGAATATATTTGTACGTGAAGAAAGCTTTGTGAATTACTGTTATTTTTTGGTGTAATTTCAAATTTTAAATTGACTTTAATATCCCAAGTGATAAGACGACCAGTCCTGTACTTCTGGCTATACCTTGCAGTGTTTTTATAGGGGTTGATACATATGAGGATCTTGAGATACCCTGAATAAAGTTCACGTAGTATAGGAGCAGCTTACCAGCTGTTGCAGATGCTCACTTCTGCCCTTGGCACTCTCTGACCCTAACCTCTTTTCCCTTTTCTTGTCTTTGGTGAGAGGGAGCGAGATCTTCAATATGCAAACTGTAGTGTGCTTTGGCAATGGCAGTGCTGAGTTTCCAGAATGGCTTGTTCCATTTTTCCTTGTCCTTGGATGTGCCCTTTCATGGAATATGAGTCTCCATTGTATAGTTTGCTTTGGAGACGTTGGTACCAAGCCCAAAGAATGGTTTTAAGCACCATTGCTACTGCTGCATGTCTGGGATGCTGCTGAAGGGGCAGTGGCACCTGGTACCTGCATGGTGGTCAGTGGCACCTCAGGGGGACCCGGTTACTTCTTTGGCCCCATGTCTGGTGCCACACAGGTGCACTCACTGGTCAGTTGTCAGTGGAGACAATAGGGAGCTTCTGCATGGGCTGCACAGAGCATCGTCTCTTTCTGCTGTCCATAGAAATGCAGGAGGGGCAGGGAGGTCCCCGTGTTTGTATGGAGGCTTCATGACTTCTTTTGCCTGGGCCATTGTACCCCAGGTGCTTCCCTGATCTAGGATGAATCTGTGTACCTGGTGTACTCCTCAATGTATGTGACCTGTGCAACTGAATGCGTAGGAGTCGCATGGCACTGTATTTCGTAAAGAACAACATCTCCCAGTTTTTTCTGTAGGCTCGTACAATTGAACACACTGCTCCGTATTCTGGGCTGTCTACTGAAGCTGCACTGCTCAGACCTCAGCTAAAGCTTTCCCCAATTTCGTGGCTCCTGAGTTACATCCCTTTAGAACAATTGTGTTCTTACAGAGCTCTGGTCTCATATTCATGGTAGGTTCCAATAATTTAGCGATATTTTACTCTGGAATTGTTCATAGAAAGTATTGTGTACTTTAAAGAACAGCAATATCTTTAAAAAGATCATTTCACAAATTGAAGTTTTGATGTGACTACTCAGTGTTGTGACTAACGGTCTTTCTCTTGTTTAGAAGTTAAACAATAGCCAGTTCCATTAGTGTATTTAACAAATAACAGTGTGCTTTGTCTTACAGAAAAGCAAACAAAATAGGGTTGGGTTTTTTTTGTTGTTTTAAAGCAGTGGTGTGCTGTAACTCTTACTTTGCTTTTCACCCTTTTCAGTTCTGGCAGTGTGTTCTTATTTGTGTATTTTTCTCAACTTACCCCACAATCACTGGCTGTTCACCACAGTCCTACATTACATTACAATTTTATTTGGTTTTTAGGAGCTGTGTACCCAAACTGAAGTTCTTTAGTTTTAAATGTTCAGTATAATTTTCAGAAGAGTATCTGATGGAATCGACAAAATGTTGTAGTCCATCTTGTCTGATAACAGTTTGCAGAACAAGCTTTATTAGTTCTTGCTGTGTGGACCTTCCTCTGAAAAGAAAGGGAAGCTGGTGCACAGAAAAATTTTGTGACATTGCCTATCAATAATTGTCAATCATCACTTCCCTCTACTTGGGGAAAATATCCCTAAAGACTCCTTGAACAATCCTCTCTTATTTTGATTTATCCTCAGTCCAAATATACACCAATTTCCTTGTTACTGGAAATGGGAATTGATGAAAGAAGGCTGTGTTTGGGCTGGCTAAAAGAACTGCTGGGGCCAAGTCTCTGTCTCTTCCATGCAGCAGTCTGGTGTGCTCAGTCCAGCGTGCAAAGGCACTTGTTGGCAGCGCCTGGATGTCTGATGGCAATACTGAGGTCCTACCTGCACCTGCCGGTTCACTGCATGATCACAGCATCACTGAGTTGGCTTTGAAGCATTCATTCCCTTCCTTAGAAACTTTTGCCATAATATTTTGCTTGACAGTTTCTTATTTTCCTTTTTGGGATACCTTTTAATGTTTCCTGTATAGCTAACATGTTTTGAAGTCTTTGGTTATGGCTGTGGGCTTTTGGTGAAACAAGAATTGATCTTTTAAATCAGGCTGACTTTATCATAACACATCACAAAGTGTAAGAAATGCCTCATCCCTGCCAGAAAGAAGTTGCTTTGGAAATTATGGGAAAATGTGACACAGACTATTTGATCTAATGGCTGAATGTGCTTTCAACAAAATGTGTTGTAGACTTTGTTCTTTTGATATCATTTGTCCTCTTAAAATGCATTTTTCGAGTGTTTCATGTCTGTCGGTTCATTTTGTGTGTCACAGAGTAATGCACTGCTGCAAAAATGAAGCCACTAACATAAGTTTTAATGCTGAAAGGGAAGCTGCAGAATATTATCGCATGTGAACAGCTTTAGCACAGACAGACCTGTTCTTACAGGTGCTCTGTAAAGCTGTTACAGAGAATAAAACACTTGGAATCTTCAGATCAGGGTTTGAAGAGTTTGGCACTTGGACACATTTGGTTTTTCCTGACGTCTGTATGCCATTTCAGCTTGCCTTTGTTGGACCGTAAATACTCTGCTTGCTATACATAGTCTTCACAATAAAACGCAATGAGAGAGGGAAGGGATAAGCACAAATGAAAACAGGGTCTTTCTGTATGTCTCCCTAAGACATCAAGTGTATTTGCTGTCACTGATGAGATTTTTAATTCCAGGAACTGCATTGATGCATTAACCTGCAGGAGCTCCCTTGAAAGCAGAAGAAATAACACCTCCTCAAATTTAAGATTATCATAGTGTCAGGATAAGTGCTGCCTGGTGGAAAGTTGAGGAGAGGGGTTCAAAGCAAGATATCCAAATATGTGCTAATCTTTTATGAATATATGGTCTGATGTAAATGGAAGAAATAACTAAAATGTCACTGAAGGTTTCTGTTTATGCTTTGTGGGTGAGGAGAGAAGGAAGAGACATCAGGCAAGAGGGCTGGAGACAAGGAGGTAGATTACATAGTGTGAGGTGAAAGAGAAGAATGACTTTGACTTAAAACCAGCCAAAGTGAGGAAGAAAGACCAGGAGCAGATACATAAAGGCAATAATGAGTAGTACAAAACAGGAGGGAACTGAAGAAGGTGCAGAGAACATGTGAGACGAGGGACCTGGGCTGAGCTCCATTACACTGGGGCGTGCTGCACTCTCCTGCCCAGTGTTGCACAAAGGATGTTGAGACAGGTTCACGCGCACAGAACTTTCCTCACAGGACCCATAGCCAATGAGACTAACTAGCTTGTAGCAATAAAAGTTACTCTGGGCAAAAACAGAAAAAGAGAAAAGAAAACAAAAACTCTCCCCAGTGGCCAGCTGTGCAGAGCAGAGACAAGGTCCCTGGATCAGCATCTTCCCCTCTTGGGAAGGCTACGGAGCAGGATTTAAGAGGCCTGTGCAATAACAGTCAAAAATTTTGACTTTCAGAGACTAACAAACAGCAATTCAAAAGATACAGCCTAAAATTATTGACTCCTAATTAGAAGATTTCTATTAGCAACCCTGTGTACCAGCTCACCAGATCCCTTTTCCCTCCGTGGCCTGATGACACAGCAGAGCTGCATTGTCTTATGATGCAGGACAGTCTGATATCATCCCCTGATGCTGATGGCATGTTTGGATTTTTGGAGGTCAAAATGCTTCCCACCTTCTTCACTGAGGTATGGCATCATTCCTCAGGGCTTCCTCCCTGCCTGGGGTTCTAGGAGAAGTTTCTTCTCCACATGGCTATCACTTAGTAAATATTTAATCTTTAAACTTGATTTCAGAGTAATTTTATGAAAATAAGTCTGTCTGTAGACACTATTTAAAATGGTTTCAGCGTAGTTTCAGAGCATAACAGGAATGATGAATACAGAACTTTAATGCTACAAAATGTGCCTTACAACTTACCTTTCTCTCAGCTTAGATGTAAGGCTTGGCTCTGACAATGACAAATCCCCACTTCTGACTTACTGCTATTTATTTTCCTTTGGTCAGAGTTGTTTGTTTTATGCGTTCCCTCCCCCCCTTGAAATTTTGTGCTTAAGATTTCCATACAAATTACCTGATATGACTATTTGCGTGAGGAAAAGTACCTAAAACTGTAAAACACAAATGCAGAAATAAAAGATATGCAGCACAATGTGTCACAAGCGTGCTCTTCAGAAACACTTGCTTTGCACTGGAGTAGACTGAGAGGAATCATTTATTACATGAGTGAAAGAAATATCTCCTAATCCCGAAACACTTCTAAATCTTCAGCAGGCACTTGGAAAGGATTCTGTATAGCAACGCATAATTAGAGTCAAACTTTAAAAATAGGAAGTCCATGAACTACTTCCCAAATTACACATATGGTTGCAAGACTGTATTTGGGGCTATGCTTTCAATGGTATTTGCAAATAGCTATTTAAAGGTTTAACCTCTTTCATGTGCAAACATACCAATAGTTAAACACTTAGTCTCTTTCATCCACAAGCTAATTGATAGCTTAAAGCCTGTGATGAGTCTGTTTCAAGTGGTGATGGTGATACAGAGAAATGGCTCTACCAGATCCAAGGTGGTTCTTGAAAATCTTGTTACCATTGACTATTATTCAGAGTTTGGACCCAAAATATCATATGAACAACAGACTTGATCAGTCTTTAAAGATGTTGTATTCCATCTGCTGTTAGTTTACTACTTCCTTCTTTTCTCACTGTTGTATCCGGCATATTTATGAAGGTGAGTGAATTAAATCACTACACAACTGAAGTATATATTTGGATTTCACTCTGAAGTGACTTGCAACACCTGATGGCTTCTGGCTGAGAAGTAAAAGAAGGTCAACCTACAGGGAAAAACATTTAAGCCAGTTTTGGCTCTGAGTTTTCTGGATTTCCATGCAGAAGGAGCTTTCTGCAGAGAAAAAATTAACAATATCTTTATATGCTCTCTACTATAATTCATTCTTCACATGTTGCTTAACGGTTCTTGTAAAGAGTCATTAATTGCCCCCAGTCCTCATTTCAAATACATGCATTAAAAACCTCTGGTCTTCCATTTCTTTTGGTAAAGCCACTTTTAAAGTCTTTAGAATTATTTCAAGATGTGTAAATGTATCGTATCACAGCAAAAGCTTACCCTGTGGCTTTGTAATTAATTTCTGCAGCCAGTTGTTTTGCTCCTTTTTTTTCCTCCTAGTTCCAATGTCTCTGTATGCTCTTGCTCTGAATTCTCCAAACACCTACAGTACTGCCTTTGTGAAAACACAGTGACCCAACCGTCACAGCTAGTATTGTGTGTAAGCAGGGGGTAACAGGAATTTCTTAAAGCTTTTCATAATATGATCCCCTTATCAATGGAGCATTATTGTTTAAGTACATTTTGTGTTTTGATAATAGAACTTTCTTTGGCTAAAAAACCAGAGTATTTTGACCTAAATTTCTGTGCAAGTATGTTTAAGCAACTGCGTGCCCAAGGGATTCAGTCTTTATAGTTTACACAGTGCTGAGATTTGGAAATGAAGATGGGCAGAAAGCATTGTTAAAAAAAGACAATTTTCCACTTAAGACGTGACAAGTATGGTCTAGACTTGTTTTCATTTCCTATACCCATCAAAACATGATCTATCACTTAACTATTGTTTATACTGGAGAGATGCACTGTTCTATAACGTGCCTTTTCACTTAAGACTTCAATACATTTTATATTTCCAGGGGAGGGGGGACTTTATACCATAGCGCTTGCTATATGTGTAAGAATTGTTCATTCTAAATCATTTGGTCCTATCTGGTCATAGCTCCAATGTGGATGTAGGCTGCTGAAAGGGTTCAGCTGGCTCTTCTGGTTAAGCTTCCCTGTTGTCCTATTATCCAACTCATTCTTCTGTTAGAAGCTCATTTGTGCCCTCATGACATTTCAGTGTCTGCCAGGCCTGCAGCTGTTGAAGTTGGACTTGTAATGGCAAGAGTTCAAACTTGGAGAATTAATTCTGTAACAAAAATCTCCTCTAACAGTGCTCAGCATAGACAGGGACCAGTCATTCATGGGATCTATCACTAATGCCCACATGACCAATGTGGACATTTCTGCTTAGCCAGCACAGCTGGCTCAGTTCAAAGGGTTCAATTCTGCAAGGTTGCCAGAGTCTTAATTACACACCTCCTCTGTGCAGAGGTGGCGGCCCGTTCTTTGTCTTGAAAGATCTTGGGAGGAGAAGCTCTGCATGCCCAAGTTTCAGCTCCAAGGTGCTAAACCAGATAACCACACAGATGATTTCTGGGAATGTAACAAATAAAAAGAATGCATAATTTTCAAGGTCATGGTCCCTGGCCTTTTTACTTTTTTTTTAAACTATACCTATTAGCAGTATTTATCTGATTATTTGTTGTTCTGTTGGATTTGCAATACAACCATGCATAAGGCCAGTAGTTTTTATTGTTGAAGACCATTTAGGAGCTCTTATTTATTGATATCTTGCATAATTTATATTTTCCATCTCCAGATAGTAATAACACAATGTAATAGATGATATTGGTTTCTCATGATGTACTGGGTGGGGAAGCTGTGCAGAACAATGGGTTGATATTATGTTAGTAAGTGTAATGACTGGATGCGTATCTTCCTTTAATCGTTGAGCTGTTTGTTGTGACCCACTGCTGACCTCTTTAAGAACAATTTCCTTTTCATAGACATACAGTTAGCTGGCCTAATACCCTTCCTAGGTAATTATGCTGCATGTAGGCAGTGTCCGTGCCAAGCAGATCAATGAATTGTGACTTGACCCGTTTCCCTAGCTTCCAAAACCAGCAATCAGTTTCTAGTGATGTTTTACAATGTAAATGGTTCTGTAACTGGAATAGGAGCTCTAGAAAACCTCTAATTAAAATAAAAATTTATTATACACACCTTGTTATATGCAGCATTTGCCTTAGGGAAAACACCAATAGGTTTCTAGTTTTCACAGTGATCATTACAAGTTCTTTGAAAATGACCTCATAGAAAGATTCCTTTAGCCAGGTGCCATATTAAGAATGAGGGGGGGAAAAAACCCCAACAAACCCCCCCAGAACCTGTGAAGAATTCCCATGAGCCCATACCTTAATTTCAGAAATATCTATAATTTCTTAGTGGCCATTAAAAAAAAGTTGTGTTCAATATGTTGTGTCTCAGATACTTTGTCAAATTCTCACCATCCACATTAGTAGTCCTATTGACTTGGTTTTGTCCAAACTGATGCCATTTTGAACCATTGTTTCCTGCTAATCTTCCATAACAATTCTTAGAAAGTCTCAAAGAAGAATGGAAATGTCTTCTCCAAACAGAAGATTCAAAGTGGTGAGAGCTGAGTTATGCAGATTACCAGGCAGTCTGCTTTTCTTTGTACTGAGAAGGCAAGGTTTAGCAAAAAAATATTTTTTAATACATTGAAGTGCCTGATGCACTGCAGCTTATTTGGACTATTTTGTGCCTGCTGTTAAATGTTGGCTTTCTGCTCACCCGTGAAGTAGATGAATCTTGAAAACATGTTTCTTCCCTTCCTGTTTCTGATGGAAAAAGGAAATTCAGAAGGAAACGGCTGTTGTGACATTTCCTGTTCTGAAACCTCCTGTCAAAGCTGGGAGAGAAAAGTGCTTCCATCTGCATTAACATTCCACTTGAAGGAAGATGCGTCTTGCATGTTCATGTACTGCTGCTTCAGTATCAGTCTTTCTGTAGATCAAGCAAAGTGATGACAAAGCCACGCGCACACACACACACACAAAGTAGTGCTACGGCTAAGATTGTTACTGGTCTTATTTCTTTGGGATTAGATCATTCTTTCTTCATGGCCATTGCAGCCTCGGAGTAGGGTCCTGCACACTGGAATACATCCAATTTGTTGACATGTTTGTAACCTGTCCTCTCACTGTTTTTTTGTCTGCCTTGTGTTCTTTTTCACCATGTTAAGTGTATGGTCACAACTTGGGACAAGGTGTAAGGATTGCCAATTTTTACTCTCTGGTCTTCCACCGCCAGCTGGTTGTGTCTGGATTTTGTGTTCACGTGGTTCTTGGCTGTACCTGCCCAACCAGGATTTGGTGGGTAGGATGGGGAAAACTGTCCACCAACTGACTGTCAAAACTGCTGACCAAATAATGCTCCCTTTTCCCCCCAAGATCCAAGAGAATCATATTCACAGTGAGAGGTAAAACACAGGGTGCTGAACGTGGGTTTACAGTGGTTTAGCTGAACAGGTAAAAAATTGTGTGTAGGTGAAGCCTTTCTAAAGTGGAACATTTTACTTCATATTTGCATGAGTTTGCCTTTCTGTCTTTCTGTCTGCTCCTGTTTAATTTGAAAACTGGTCCCTGGGTGCAATGAGAACTCATTACATGATGATGTGCCTTCAGCTTATACTTCCAGTTTCACTGATGCTGACATTAAACAGATAAAACTGACACTTTTCTTTTTCCCTTTATGTGCCAGTCATTGGCTAAATGGACATTTTCACTTTTGTGTACTATGCAAATTTTTTGCACCAAGAAATTCACAATTTAAGGGAGGTTGCTCATATTTTCATGAAGAGTATGGATCTCTTTGCAACTTACTGGCTGCTATGGGGCCAAACTTGGGGGTCATACAGTGAAAGACAGTGCAGTGTCAGTTCTTCTATTCTTCTGTTCTTTATTCTGTTTTTTCAATTTATTTCTGTACTTACAGGAGTTCCTAACTACTATTAAAACTGTCTTAGTAGTAAAACTACTGTGGTGTGTAAAATACTATATATTAACCTGGTTTAAACCAAAATATGAACAACCTCCAAATCTTGCCCTTGTTTAACTGAACTGTTTTAAAACTCCACAATCAGTTAAGTCATACCTTTTTGTTAAATCAGCATAACATTACATACAGAAGAGTGTTAATACCCTCTTACTATTACTTCATAAAACATTAAAGCAATCAGGATGGTAAGTGTGAAGAGAATGCAGAAGTGCAATTACCCTCTTCTGTGAATTTTTTCACAAAGTAAATCTGACCTTGTGGGTTGACCTGTGTCTTTACTCTGCAAATTCTGTCTGATAACCTAGAACAGAGGTGGCCAGTGAGTACTGGGCGTGTGAAGCAAATTGTCTCAGGACCACAGCAGCCTTCTGAAGATCATCAGCTTATTTGATATTTTGTGTGTCACTTCACTTGTATATGCTGTCTGCATTTCTTCAATTGTGCTCACTGTTTAATTTGAAATGTAGAAGTTACTCATGTCCATGGAGTTGGCCACCCTTTCTCTGGAATATGGCTGTGGACTACTGTAAATTCAGATTGGTTGCTTAATGGGAAATTTGCTCTCTTAAGACTGGGATTAATTTTTAAGGGTTTGACTTTGTGCATCTGTGTATAGTGGTGTATACACGGGATTTTCAAATATGATAGAGCCATAGCGCATTGCAGAGAATGATCAAAATTACCCGTGTAATTATTCCTTCATACCTTACAGTTAATGAATTATCTGCATCACACCTGTCAGTATACTTACAGGAAAACCTTCATTTCTTAATCAGTTTGCTTTCTATACCATTAATGTTGTTTGCCGCTCTTCTATCATCTTTAATATTCTCTATTAAGATGGCAGACAGCCGGTTGTTGTTTTTGTCAGGTCTCTACTTCTGCTCTTCTCTTACTATCACTCGAATGAAAGCTTTCAAGCTCTGTATTGATTAAAGCAGCTGAAGCTTGAATTGCGTCCAACTTTTGCTAATACCCTGCCAACTACTTAACCAAGTCAATCTAGAGACTGCTTGATAAGTCAAATGGTGTTCTTGGGACCACACGGAACCAAAAGGCCATCTCTTGTTGACTATAACTATACACAAAGCAAAATCGTGAATCCTTACTAGATCTAGATTATCTTTTGGGGGTATTATCAACTATGCTGTGGTGTTGGATCAGGCCAAGTTATATTCAAGTGACAACAGCATTACAGTATAAGTACACATACTTAAGTACTTAAGGGTATATGTGAATACGGCAGAGGACTCAGCTGGATTTTTAAGTACATGAACTGTCTGCTGACTTATATTCTCATTTTTAAGCTGCATTTAACTCTTTATGAAGATAATGTTACTTGATATTGACCTTGGATTGTAATTTTGGAATACTATGGGGCACACTTCAAATGTAAATCTAAAATTTACCTATCTGCTTATATCACTGAAGGAGATGATGGGACAGCAGAACTGCATAGGCTTTGATTAATCATGTTTAAAATGTTAACCTGATCAGTTCTCCAGCAGCCAGCCCATGAAATTACATGACAAAACCACTTAAAACATTAAAAGAGAATGAACTGCACTTTTAAAATACAGTATATTTTTTTACTTCTGTAGGAAAGGAGGTCAGAGGTTTTTGCTATGACCTCAATTTCAGAATACAAAGTGTCTGGTTTGATGGATGAAGCACGTGGATGCAGAGATCTGCTCACAAAAAGCATGTTGAAGGGAGGACCCAGCTGAACTGCATATATGAACACCACTACTTTCTGTACTATAATCTCTCCAGTGAAAGTTGGTATGACTTCAGATCTGAAAACAATGCCACAAAATAATATGGATATAACTGAAAACAGAAGCAGCTAAAGAGAGGGACAGAGGCAGGTTGTTTGAATGAAAACTTTCCCAATTTTACACATAGATTTGAAACATTTTTCATGAGGAAAAAGAAAATAAACCTCAAACATGTGTCATAAAAAAGCTCCAGAGAATTACCCCTAAAAATCACCTTTTAAATTATGTTTCATCATATTTCACTGAAGGTAACAATCAGCTAGTGGTTTATTGATTTATTGTCCAATTTCAACTAAGTCAGAAAATAGCGGGATATTGTGGCAGCTGTCATAAATGCATGAAGTCCTTTCCCTCAGTTCCTTGTTCTTTGGTATGTATCAATATTCCATTTTAAAACTACCCTGATGGGGAAAATCTCCCCTCTTCCCTGTAAAGAAAAATGTTCTTCTGGCAGGTGAGCTGCTGGTCTTCTTGTGTGGCTAGCACAAGGTCAATCTTCTGAGCTGTTTGTTCAGAATACATTTTTATCCATCACAGAACAGATAAACACCCTAATGTTTCACTATCAACATATTTATTATCTGAATGCAGGAATTTAATGTAGATATTTTCCTCTGAAAAAAAAATAAACAGCGCAATGCATGGGCGTTTTGCCATAAGCTTTCACATAAATTTTACGGAAGAGTTCCTTCTAGGAGTTCCAATCTGATACCCATAAAAGGAAAGCCTTTTGTTTAAGTGTAAAGTGAATAAAGAAATGCTGCAAGCTTCATTTAACTTCCTTGCTGACTTTATACTTATTCGCTGTTGAAGGATTTTTGTATATTTTCTTTTGATCCTGCAGTCAAGTCTATTCATTAATTCTTAATGCAGACCAAACCCACAACTCACTTCCAGCTAGATTTAACAAGTCGCCGCTGTGCTTTGTGGTGTGCTCTTGTGCCTAGATAGTGACCCTTTGCAGCTAGAATGGAATACTTAATTAGTGGTAATTCAAAGATACATGTACCAATGTAGCTTCTATTATCTTGCTTGTTTTTCACTGGCTTGCAGGGGAAAAAAAAAAGAAAGAAAGAAATTAAGATGATGATGACAATACATATCCAATGTAAATGAAAGCCCAGTCTAAGAACAGCTGTAGGAACATGACACTAATCTTACTTTTGTGAGGTATTAAGATATGAAAGCCCAGAAGAGGCCTCAAGAGTTTCATTGAGGTCTCTCTGTTCCACAGTAGGATGGGACACATCACCATCCTTAACAGATACTAACCAATCTGGAAAACCTCCTGTGATTAGATTTTCCCAGTCTCCTATGGGTTTGGGATTTTTCCCCAGTCCTCTCTCGCAGATTAAGCTGATTGCAACTTGTTCAGTGAACACAGAAAACAATTAATTGTTACCTGTCTGTAACAATTTCACATACTGGAAGGCTGTTATATTTTTTCTGGTAAAATGTTGTCCCCCCCCAGACTTTTTGTAGTGGTGGTTTCTGGCCAGTTGTTCCCAAGATATTTGTGTGCATGTGCATTTGTCTGTTTCATCAAGGTAGTTATCATTGATAAAGTAGTTCTTTAAAATTGCATACAATTTTGTCAACTCAGTAACTTCTGCAGGTTCTATACACACAAAAACTATTCTGTCATACAAGCCACTCATGTGAAAATGATAGATTTTCCAGGACCTGAGATAAATCCTCGCAGATCTCCTTGATATCCCTTATCAGCTTGATGGAGAACAACTGATAACTATCCTTTAAATTGTGTGCAATTCAGTCTTGACCATATTTCCCTCTTCTGCTTCTGGGAATGTCACATGTGACAGCATCAACAGCTTTAGTGAAGTCAGGCTATATCACATCTACTGCCTGTCCCTTATCCACTAGACCAGTTGGTCTGTCAGAGAAGGAAATGAGATTGGCCTGAGTGATTTCTTCTTGGAAAATCCATGTTGTCTGTTCCTTATCACATTATTATCCTTAAGGTCTTTAAAAATTGATTGTTTAATAATTTGTTTCAGTATCTTTCCAGTTATTGAAAGTAGAGTGATTGCTTTTCACTCCTTTCTGACTGCTTTTTCCATTTGTAAGGGCAGGTGCTGTGTTTACCCTTCTGTCTCAAAGTTCTTCGTTCTCCATAAATTCTCAGATAATTTCCGTTAGTTCATTATATACTGCACAGTGACCATCACCAGGCCTGGCCAACCTGAGAACATGTAACTTACTAACATATTCTTTGACTTTTCTTTTTTTTTTAATTTTCTTCCTATGCCAATACAATATCTGTACCTGTATGTTATGGTTTTCTTCTTTTGTGCCAGTGATCTACTTCCTATTTTGAAGGGGGGCTGTATGTGTGTTTTTAAAAAAAGATTGTATTACGGTCTGTTAGAACTGTTACACAGAAAATGCTTTACTCGGATGCAGTGTGAGTTGTTACTGAGATAAAAGTAAAACTGACTGTAAATCAAGCTTTCAAACAGGTTTAAATTCTGTTGAGCCATGGTTCCTTTCGCATGGCTTCACAAGGCGAATTGAGGCATTATTGTTTTGAAATGTGTTTAAAGTAGGCTCCCTGTAAAGTCTCTAAGGCAACAGCCATCTCTGCTAGATCACTGTAGTTGAGGTAAAAACAAAATAATCTCCAGAGATGTCTGTGTCTCTCCACAGACTAGCTGTGAAGTCTAGATGAGTATGTTGCTTATTTAGGCACCTAAATGATAAAGGTTAGACTGGAGGAATGAAGGTCTTTAGGACAGGTGTTTAGTGACACTTTGGTACAGAGATGCAGATGAATGCATCTGCAGTGTCTGTTTATTTCTTCATGTGTCAAAGGACTTTAAAGCTCTATCTGTTAGGTTTCTGTGAGACCCACAATGTCTGTATTAGTGAAGCAAATAAGGCTGTGGCCTGAGCACTGTGCCATGATGTGGATGCCATTTATTCTTTGACTACTACCACACTGTTACATGGTACAGTTTTGGCCTAGCGCTCTCGCAGGCCATCTTGCTCATGAAACAGGGCTTGTTCCAGGTAGGCATGGTAAATGAAGCCACTATTTTGGGGATGAAAAGAGTACACAGTTGCTTGGATCTGAGGTGAGCCATCCATGCCCCTTGCAATAAGGAGGACAAGTGGGTCTGACTGTGGGGCTTTTTTTTTTGGTTTTGCTCTGGTTTGGTGTTTTTTTTTTTTTTGTGTGGTTTTGTTTTGGGGTGGGTTTTTCTGAGTGTGTTTCAGATACAACCAGTGAGGTTGGGTCTTGGAATCTATCTGCTGTTCATGTACTTTTGTAAATGCTACCATTTGTCACAATGTTGTACAACTAAATAAGTACCTTTATGATAGAAATTATATCCTCATGATATAGACTAGCTGGTCTGCTGTGTGAAGTACCTCTATATAAAAATCTTGACCTGTATAACATGCTAATAGCATGGAACATAGTAATTTACTAATTACTAGCTATATTGCTACTGCAAAGTAATGTAAAGAAGGG
>VZTL01007364.1:20127-36940 GCA_013400535.1 Scopus umbretta
CCCAGTTTTGAGAGGGCTTGGTGCATCTTTATCAAGACAATGAGGTATACAAACAGCTCTGCCTTTCCTTGTCTGACTACCCATAGCCTTGTAACTCTGCTCCTGTATCCTTGTGTTTCCTCACAAGGAAATGACAGGAGATACAGCTACAGCACACCAAGAGTATGGTGTAGCACCATGTACATGTTTTGTGCAAAGAAGTTCCTGGAGAATCCAGGGTACGTCTGAGTCTTGAGCTGCTTCCCATAGTTCAAGAGCAGACTTGTGAAGAGCATGAGCGTGTGCAGTAAATGTGCTTTTTGGAATGGATGACAACTGTATCTGTGCATTTATTAACTCTGCGGATCTGATGGGATATGCTGACACTTGTGTGGAAAACACTGAAATAATAAAAGACAGTCGTGTGATCCCTCCAAATATCCTTGCAAGGATATTTAGGGGCCTCATATTCTTAGACAAATACCAAATTACTTACAGTACTAAACTAGAAGTGAAGCACATATAAAATTTACTACATTTTTTTTCATCATTTTGAAAAACCCAACAAAACATCGGACTGCAGTATTGAAGGTGTAGCTTTAGTTTACACATGTGCTCTAAGTTAATTGTGTATATCTATTTTTAATACAGCTCTATAGTAGTGTTTACTGCTTTAAAAAGAAAGGAAAAAAAACTGAGATTAAAAATCGCTGCTGGAATCCATAAAGATAAATGCTGCAATATGGTACCATTTTCAGGGAGGTAAGTATAAGGATCACCCTTTAAATTCATTTAAGAGTTGGGGAGAAATATGCATATCAGACAACATTGTTATTACTACTACATAAAATTTGGCAGAGACCCTGATGGATGTTTCTTGTTTAAAAACAGTTCAGTGCCATGCAGTTCAGAGCATTTGGCTGTTGTATACAAAGCACTTGTAAAACAAGGAAGAGTTCATATCATTTGTGTCCTCTATAGTTTGTTTGCATCTTTGGTTAGAATCAAGATGTGCATATGTGAAAAGAGGGTTTGGGGGGAGATGGTGTCACTTTTAAATTCATTAATAAATAACAATGCATAGATATTTTTATGAATAATCCTTCCCAGTAAATTTTCAGCACAGTATAGGGAATCGCCTACTCAAGTGTATTATTTTTAAGCAAGAGGCTTAGCAGCCTCCACTTATAACAGCTTAAAGATTTGGTGTTCTAAGATTTTTTTTTTTATTTTTTTTTTTTTTTTTGCAGGTGCTTTTAATTTGCAATAACTTTGCCANGATGCTGTTAAGTTCCAATAGCTTACAGCCATATGGTAAAGAAGTGAACAAAATGTACTGCAACTTTCTGTCTATCTTCAGCAGCTGTCTCATACTGTTTTAATAGCAAATAATCCTCAAAGCTAGAAGAGGTGTTTTCCCTTGTTATTGTTTATGGTTAAAATGGCCTATGAATGTCAATCTCCACCCTTTTGGACTCTTACTCTGAATGTAAATATGTGTATTATTGCCTTGTAGAGTGTCATTTTGAACTCTGTCTGTCCTTGCTATCACACATTTATTTTATCACAAGAGAATTCTCTGCTAGGCAACTTACAGAAATTATTTTTTCTACTACAATGGCCATAACAGTGAAATGAGCAACCTGACATTTGCATTTCTCATTTGCTGCGTTATAAAGTTTTGATCCACCCCTCAGGCATCTGCCCTTTGGGTTGGGCTAAAGACATTTCAAAAATCTGTCATAAAAAATAGACTTGCAAGACTCTTGCAGTGAAACATAGAGGTTTCAGTGCCCTCTCTGGAAGACAGGGCTTTTTACAACTTATTGTTAGTTTTTCTAATTGTACTGAAAATGCGATTATACACAATAATATAGAACACATGAAAATATGATGTTTATTGCAAAGTGGAATCCTAAAAATACAAATTTACCTTAATCTATGGCACAAAAGTCTCTATGGCTGCATTGCCAGTACTGGGCAAGTGTTTTGAAGAATTTTGCATGAGTTAAAACCCAGGCAGATGAAAAGAATAATGAATGAGTTGGAGAAGGTAGGCCAGGGAATTTTGGTTTTCCTGTCTCATAGTACAAAAGCAAAGGCACATCAGAAGGCAGGAATTAAAAATGAAGAAAGGAAATTTTTTTTCGTGCACTCTGTATTTTAGCTCTGGAACCCGTTTCTTAGGAAATTGTGAAAACCGAGAGTTTAGTAAAATTCCCCACTTTATTAGTTATTTAAGTCACTATCCAAAATATCCAAGGCTGCTACTAATTATGATAGCATACATTTGTGGAAGGTGTATTTAAAATATGTACTATGTCCAGCTTGTAACGTGTATTGGGATAAGACCAGATGTGGCAATGACTTATCAGCCATACTCTGATTCTCTTAGAAGACCTCTTTAAAACATCCAGTGCTGTTCTCTAGTAGCAGTGGGGAACAAATTTAAGAGGATGATGAGGACATGACAGTCCTTATTTCATTTGTTGGTGAATGGGCAAATGCAAACCTGCCTAAGATAATGAGAGTGTTACTCCAAATCTATTCAGAAATTGTTTTTTGCTAATAAAGTCAACAAAATTGCTGCCATGAATGATTGTCTTGTAGGATATATACAGACTCAGAAACTCACTTGCTAAAGATTTTCAGCTATATACATGATTGAGAGTTGAGTGTAACCATCTACCTACCTAGAGACTTTTCTAGTTCTCTAAGCCATTAAGTTTCCTATAAATAGTTGTAAAATATAAGGAACTGTGTTTGTCATGTCATCTTAGATATACTTAAGAAACAAAATACATTAACATAAAATGTACTGGTTTTAGAGTCTGTGAATGTAATTCGTCATGGGTAGACATTTTTTTTAAAAGGCTTTGTAATTTAACTTGTGGGAGGGCATAGGTGGAGTCTGAAATTCAATAGGAGGTCCAACTCTTAAAAAGATTTCCTACCACCTTTGCAGCAAAAGAGCAACCTAGTTTTATTATTAGATCTAGCCATAGTAAGGATAGAAATCTACTCTGTATGTAACCTTTAATCCTTTTAGTGGATTGTTACCATGAGTGTGCTTAGTAAAATATGTGTAAAAGGCATGTAAAAAGAGATGAAAGGTGTGGTCAGAAATTTTAGCTGGAAGGCATTTTTAAGGCTGCATGGGTTCATTTCCTTTACTGTTGCTGTCTTGCAGGTATTTAGCATTTATAGACATCATACCCTTGTAATTGAACTTGCATGAATCATTTATTTACTAGGCTGCACTTACGGGCAATATATGTCAAGGGAATTAATTTTTTTTTTACAGCTGATGTATCCATTATGATGTCATAATATATACAGGGATAGAGATATAGCTTGAACAGAACTTCTGTCTCTTAAATATGTGAAACCCAGTGCTGTCTACATTTCTATTTTGGAAGCGGAAGTGCAAGACGTGGTGGTGTAGCATTCTACCAACCCCTGACAACAGCTTTCTGGTCAGGATAAAGAAATATTTTGTCCTAGATATGGCAGTGATATCATCTGCATTTAGTTTGATATTAAAAACAAAATATCAAATATCAAACAAAAACTATGACATGTAATTAGAAGATGGAGAATGGACACTTGAGAAAATAAAGAGCTTTGTCAGCTGGTACCTATAGCTAGAATAGTTTGAATATTATTTTGTGGACATTTAAAAGCAAAACACTGAAGTGGGGGCAACTTGTTTTTAGAAGGAAGCATACAATGGGTTTTTAGAGATAAAAACTGGCTTGTGAATACACAGTATCTTCTGATGCTTTTTACAGTCCAAGAGGGACGGTCTCATGCAGGAGGAGTAAAAGGTTTGGAGCCTAAGAGTAATATATGTATGTTAGCCAAATCTCCAAAGATGCATTTCCTTAAATATAGCACATAAATCTCTAAGAATGCTTTTGAGAAGCTTATTTTTGAGTTGTAATTTCTCTGGTCAGAATGCCCTTTTTTTAATTTTTTTTTTTTTTTAGTAGCCCGGTGCTATTTTAATTGCTTAGTCAGATACATTCTTTCAGCACTCAGGCTAAACTGCCAGAAAAAAACCTGTCTGACTTCTATTAGTCTCTGTCTTGTGGAGAATTTGATTTCCCAGGTTAGGGTTGCTGACTCAAATTTTATAACATTTTTCCAGACAGGTATACAAGAAAATGTAAATAAGAGCCGTCATAAATAAAATAATTTGAATAATCCTAGCTAGGAGCTCCATCTCTTTTTTAGAAGAAAGCTTGCTGCTCTGTTTGGTTGTTTATGTGGTAGTCAATATTTCAGGAAAATTTAGAGCTCATTAGGAGCAGCCCTTCAATTTAAAACAGAGAGAGAAGGTCTGTACCTGTGGTCTTAACAATCTATGATGTTCACACCAGTGTACAGGGTGTCTATGCTGTGTGTTATAATATCTGTGTAACATCTAGTACACTGTGTGTATAGTGGTAGCATCTTCATGTTTGTTGTAAGCCTATAGTTGTCTAATATCTATTTTTATAAAACCTTACATGCTCACTACTGAAGAGTAGCAGAAGTATTATAAGCTTTATATATATGCTTAACGGAGAGTTGTGGAGCAAGTCTAATAGTTTAATCTCCTGAAAAGTGCTCATGTTGATTACGTTGCATTCCAGAAACGCATCTTCTTAGTAAAAATAGTAGGTTTTGAACCAGAAACTGAGCCAGACAACCCTTTCGGAAAGTTTTGATGAAAAAAACAGTTTTACAAATTTGTAAGTATCTGGAGACAGAGTCTAGTAAGGAAAAGTGTCAGAAAACCTTAGATTTGGAAGAAAGTCCTAGGCATTTCAGTTATTTATTATACATATTGCCAGACCTTAACCCCAATAACTGCTTTGAAATAAAAGAAAGATTTGTAGTGCTATTTTAAAAGTGAAAAATCTAAAGAATCTTTCAACTGTGCTTTTTTCAGTAATATGTTACTTAATCTACTAGGTGCAATAATAATTTATGAGAAAGGTGAGAAAGGGATTAATACGTCATTTGAGAAGCTGAGGTCAAGTATGTACTTACTTGATTTCTATAGCAATCAAATCAGCTACATAAGATATTTTATAACCATTATTTAGTTCCTAGTTCAGGTTTGATGATTTTTCACTTCTACTTATGGCAGTTAACTATGCTGAAGAACAGTTCAATGTGTCTCAATGAAGGAAAAATTAAAAAACAACAAAAACCAAAAAAGCAGTTTTTCTCCAGAGGAAGCTAAACCCCATCTAAAATTGAAAACAGATCAATCAGGTGGTTCATCAATAAATATATACCATCCTCTGCAGTCTACATGTGACCTGAGGCTTTGGGAAGCATGAGCTCACTCTGAAGTAGACAGACAAAGCACAGTTGAGTTATATTCTCTTTCTAAAAGCAAAGATTGTCTTCTAATTTATTGAGGCAAGAGATAATTAATTCTCAGATTCAATACAGGGAGCCAAAGAATTGTATTCCATGTTTCCATCCCAAAATAAGGCTTTAAACTAGAAGTTGAGAAAGCAAGAGGTTGTATAACAAAGTAAAACTGAATTATGGGGATCATCAGACTTACACTCAAAAGTTCCTGGAGAAATCTGTCTGCAGATGGTCTCTAACTCTCATGTTACCAAAAAAACCCCAAACAAACAAACAAAAAAACCCCAAAAACTCTCACTCCAATTTTGTTCCATCCTCTAGGAAAAAGCAGGAGCATAATTTTTCTTTTTCATCCTTTCAGTCTTCTTATGGAGAACTGCAGTCTTGTAGGTGATAACACTGCCAACCTGTGTTTCCACATAGCTGAAGAATTTGATTGCAGAACAGTGCAGCTCTTATGACTGTGAACCTCACATTTCTTTCTTTATCTGTCTTTTTAAGTGCATCAATGCCATTGCATACCAGGTTTCTGTGATGGTGTGTTTTTGTCTGCTTAATGGGACAGATCGCAGTGCAGGCCCTCTAAATCTCCAGCGTAAAGGTAATTCTCTTCCTACTGCTGCCATCCTTTTCTCTAAGGTAGAAATATAAAAAGGTTGCTTCTTATTTGTCAGAACTAAGAAGCAAAGACAGCTAGCATATCTATGCTAAACATGCAGTTTTTATTTTACTTTTAGAAGCCTAAAAACCCCACAGTATTATAGTTTCTTGGGGGCTTTTGTTGCAAGAGAAGGCCTTCCTGACTATAGATTTTCTTTACACCACACTGGCTGCATGTTTTCTGTGTTATCCATATTCCATTTTGATAGAACAACTGGATGAGGGACTAAACAGGACTCAGGCTGGACTGGAAAAGCAAGGTCAGTAATTCAGGGGAGTCATTTGCAGCATTGCTGAAAAACCCTAGAATGGCAAATAGTCTTCTTTATGGACCCAGATTAGTCATGCTGTGTTTTGCTGAGATCAGGGCTTCCTCTTGCCTCTTGTTTTGGCCTCCTTCATGTTGATGTGAAGTGTGGGAATAACAGCGTGCCCACAAATTTCTCTCTCTTCAAATATGTAACTACCTGGTTGGAAGTATGAACTGGTAATCTGAAAAAACTTATGCAAAAGCTTATCATTTCACTCTAAATTGAAAGGTGTCTTCACATAATATGCATAGCCTGGATAGTTTCACATGATTCTGAATTGAGCTTTCTGTGTAGGAACTGAAGTTTCATCAGACTTGTGCGTGTTAAGTGCATGTAGACTCTCCTCCCTCTCTCCCATTTTTAATTAAACATCCAATCTTGTTTTCAGCAGTCAATTCTCTGTGTAGTTTATGGTAGTAAATTATATTGGTAGTCATTGTTTTGTTGTGCAATAAGCTATTGCTAATTGGCATTTCCTCTTTAATAGACTCTGTTAAGAATTATGTTAAAATAATTGCTGCCAGAAAGCACAGTACAGAACTCTTAATTACTGGCTAACAGTTCTGTCCTTCAGATCCTTCCTCCAAGCTATGCTTTCATAAAGCATGTGCTTTTAATTTGAATTCAGCTCTGTAAAACTCAGGAGAATCTATTGTCTATCAAAGCCAAACTCATAATAACAAAGAATTTGTCACAGCAGATCAGACCTCAGGTCCCTGTAGTCTGGTGCCATGCCTCTGGCAGTGGCTATTTCTTGATATTTTAAAAAAAAGGGTAAATCTCTTCCCAAATGTTAATGCATCTTATCCATTTGCGTGACACCGTACATTTCTTTCTATACCTTGCAGTTCATTGTCTTACACCCTGAAGCATGAGATTTGATTACCCTTATTATCTTAGCTTGCATAGCTACAAAAGTTATTAGCAGTCGGAAAGTTATTCAGTTCTATCTAAAAATGTAGCTGTGTTTTTTATCTCAATGACCTGATCTGGCAGCCAGTTCCATTGACTATGTAAAAGAAATGTTTCTTTATGTTGTTTCTGAGTTTACTCTTCTTTCATTTAAAACTGCCTTACGTGATAGAGAAAAGAGAGGAACCTGACCAGATTTTAATATATCCTACCTAATTATGAATACCTGTATGAAATTCCCTTTAAGCTGCGTATCATTTTGTGTGCTATAAAGTTCTGAACTCTGTTATTTCTTTTATTTCCTTGTATTTATTGGTTCATCCTTTGAACCAATCAGTTATTTTTCTGTGACTTTTTCCTGTTACATTATTTTAACCGGACACACTAATGGATGTTAAAATTATACCTGTTGTATGATCTGAGGCCAAATTTTTATGGTTTATATCCCTCTACTGGTTTTCATAGCCAAAATTCTTTTGTCATTTTTCCTCATGGTGCAAAGAAATTTAGTAAAACAAAAAGAATACATAGTTTGTCTTCTGAAGAATTTTATTTCTAAGTTAATGACTATAGAATGACTACAAATTTAAAACAACTGAAATTGATGGTCTTTCAGTCTTTTCAACATCTTTTGTGTCTGGTAATCAGTATGTGATATGCTGTGGGAATTGTGTAGACAGTTTATGGACTTTTTTTTCTAATTTGCATCACCTTGTTCTGTTCAAGCTACATTTAGTCAGTCATTGTGGCAGATGCTTTCTCTTACATATTTACTAGAAAAGAAGAAAAAGCTAGTTGCTATACTTGGTATATCCAGAGGCAAATGGATGTCTGCTTGTTATATAGCATATCTGCAAAAAACTTGCCCACTTTTCATTTTTCCCTTTGGAAAAAAACTGCTTCACAGTCCCATAGTGTACACTGAGATCTGTTTCCTCATATTTAACCTCATTTTTTCCTAATGAACTTCATGTTGTTACTTGTAGTATCCTTGTAGTTCTTCAGCTATTTGAAGGTAGACATTGTAAAACTTTCCAGTAATTAGATAAAAAACCCAATAAACTCGCACTGCCACAGTTCCTAACTTGCTGTGGAGTTCTGTTTCCAAGTCATTAGTAAATAGTGCTCATCTCAATAGCAGCCCCAGGAGCACTCACTGTTATGTCTTCTTCATTTTGAGGGGGAGCCATTTGCCATTACTTATTCTTTCCTATCACTTAATATTTTTGAATCGATTCCAGGGCTCTGTCCCTTGCCCCATGGTTATTTGTTTTCCTTACTAGTCTCTGACGGAGGGAACTTATGGAAAGCTCACTGAAAACTCATGGAAATGAAGTACGTTGGCTAATACTTCAGCAACTCTTTCAAAAAGAGCTCGGGAAGTCTATCCTGAATGTTCTGAAAATAACTCCGGTTGTATCACGTGCCACAAATCTTAATCTCTGGTCTGTGTAGCTTGCATCTGGTGTGCTCACACCCCGTTGGGCGAGTGGCCAGCGGGGTGGCCAGCGTGTGGCCCGGCCCCTGGGGGGCACCCGGCGCTGTCCGTGGTGCTGAACGGCCGCCACCTGCGGGCCCTGGTGTCGTTGGGGTTAGGGGTTAAGGTTGGGGTTTGGGGTTAAGGTTGGGGTCAGGATCCTTGGTTTTGAACGGCTGCCCCCTGCGTGGCATGTCCTGGCATGTCCAACAGTGTCCTGTTGACCTGCGTGCGGGTTGTGGTCGCCACTGAGCGTTCTGCGGTCCTGCTCAACGTTGCCTGCTACCTCGCTGGAGAGAAATACGCATGCTTAGTATTCAGGCTGGCAGAAAGGTGGGTTAATAGCAGAGTGCTGCTTGAAGTTCAGCAAAGGTGCCTGTTGGCAGCAAGGAAGTTACAAGCGAGGTGAGGTTGAGATGAGGGCTGTTACCCGGCAGTTACTTGTGGAAGTAGTCACTCGTGGGGATGCAAATACTGCCTATAGAATAATTCTGCCTTGGATCAGATTCTGACTCTAAGAAATTCTGTATATTTAAGTTGCTCATG
Organism: Scopus umbretta; assembly: GCA_013400535.1. Classification (NCBI taxonomy): domain Eukaryota; kingdom Metazoa; phylum Chordata; class Aves; order Pelecaniformes; family Scopidae; genus Scopus; species Scopus umbretta. Next base: position 29,383 of record VZTL01007364.1, read on the forward strand.
TTAAAAACATGGCACTGGGTCTTACTACAATAAAAAACAACTTGATAGATGTCTTTCTAAATGCAGATGAATTGATTATTTGCTGATATTTTTCTATGTAAAACTCCAGCATCATTGCTGTCTTATCTTTGAATCAGTCTTACTGCCAAAACTGATGGCTGGAACAATAGACATCGCTCTGGAGCAGGAACTTCTCTCAGAATCAAGGTCTTATCGCAGCTTTAACTGGCAAAGACTGCTATTCATACTGTCACTCACTGATGCTACATAATGGATGGTGTCTGCCTTGCAGACCATAGATAACTCACCAGATTAGGAGTTGGATTTAATTCCACACACTCAGCTGACCCCCAAACCACCCAACCTCCCCCAAACAAAACAAAAACTCCAACAACAGTAGAGGATAAATCATTGATGATTTAGGATGTCTGAATATGTGACTTCCTTTTTCACATCTATTGGCATTGGGAATAGCATACCCACTTTTGATTAAGGCTGTTAAATACTGTTTCCCAATACAAATTATGACAATGTAATCTTATCTGTATTTTTCCCATAACCAAGTAGCATGCAAACCCACAATCTGTGTGTACTTGGCAGTGATGATTTTTTTTTATTAACATGAAATAATTATTTCTGATTTTATTCCCTTCATATGTGTTAAATCGTGCCATAAATTAACAAAATACATGTATGTATTCACTACCAATAGTGCATGGCATTTAACTGGTTATCATTTTTCATGAATGGACTTGCAGGAATAGTCTGAATGTGGTGTCAACAGTACAACATGCTTATAGGATATTGACAGGAGAAGATACAGTGACAATAATAGCTTCCATTTGATCACCATCATAATTTTTCGAATTGTGGTTGCTTAACTGATGAAAGATACACTTCAAGTGACTAGCAGGCTCTCTTACTTGTACCTTTAAATAAATAGTTAATCATATTCCCTTTGAAAATTTTTTGTCTGTAGAAAGATTAAAACTAATGTAGGACATGTAAGGAGAGGAAGTCCTTCAGTGTGTGATTCAGAGCTTCCCCTCTGAGTCTTTGGTGATTTTTGTTTTGTTTTGTTTTTTTGTTTTTTGTTTTTTTTTTTTTTAATAGGGAACCAAATTGCAAAAGAGCTCTAGGGACACTGTTTTGTAAGACCAGGGAGACAGAATCTTCCCAGTCCTTTTTCTTGTCCTGGGAACTGAAGTGTGGGCTCAGAGAGGCTGCATGTAGCTCTCCTTCCAGCTGGGCAGAAGAAGAGGGGCTGTTGTGATATGCAGCCTTTATTTCCTGCACCTGCCTCAACCTACCGGCTACTAGAAGAAAAGGGAAATACACTGCAGTCTCTATTCAGTTGCAGTAAATTACTTCCTCCATCACAGTAATGGAAAGAATTCTGTATTTGAATCACGGTTCCTTCCTAGGACTGATCCTGGACTGATGCTATGGGCTCCTTATTGTAAGCCTTGAGTGAAAGAGACTTGTATTCTCTGTTAATTCAGATTAGACCTATAGGACCTACTTCCTCCAGCAATAAAAATAGTGTATATGTACATTATATAATTAAAGGCTTAATACTTCATATCTATAAAAATGATGAAAAATGTTTTTATGTGACATGCAAATGGTAAAAGGGCATTTCAGGTGCATGTTGAATGGTTTCCCATTGATCTTGTCAAGTAATTGCTCCACAGCTAAATAATACAAATTAATTTTTTTTTTCTTCTGTATGTTCAATTTACAGTGTTTGATTTAACTAGCACAGTGGTGTTCTGCTTGATCAGTGTGCTGTGAATATAAACACATATATATATATTTTTTTGGTCCTGAGAAGTGCAAATTTTATCTAAAGGAGTTTAAATGAAATTGCACTTGCAATTAGTTCCAGTGTCTCTTGCCAGTGGGAACACAAACCTCAGCCTTTCCCAGGGGTTACACTGAAGCCTGTTGGGGTAGGATGGGTGCAGCTCATCCTTTCTTTGCTAAAAAACAGAGTTGTCTTCTTTGTATGCTACTTTGGGCAGCCATGGTTCCCCCTCAGCTCCTCTGTTGCTTTGACAAAGTCAGCTGGAATTCTGTTTTCTGTTTCAGGCCACTCTAAGTACTATCTCCCAGTGTTACATTATAGCATATTTTTTTCCAAAAAGTCACATGATAATATTTCCACAAAAATGTCCTGATCAGAAACACTAGGCCATGGTTTGCTCCCTCCTGTTGTTTCCCCCAGGTCACAGGGGCTTAGAGACAGGGTTGTGGCAGTGCAGGGCTTGTCTGTCGGAGACGGTACTATGGTCTTAAACTTGCCTTCAACTCACAGTGGTTTAACTGGTGGGTTGGGTTTTTTTTTTTTTTTTGGTGTGTTATTTGAGACCTGTGCCTAACAACGTGTGCGGTACAAGATGGGTGAAATACCAAGCCATTTAGACTGGATGGCAGTGTGCCCTTGACCCTTGAAAGCCTACAGTTTGATCTAGGAGACATTCTAGAAGTCTCTAAGGCTATCATACACTGCTGAAGGCAGCAAAATATATAACAGAGTAATAACATAAATTGGTAGTGGTGGTGGGGTGACGAGAGTGCTTTGGTAATGACCTGCAACAACTTCTTATTCTTTGGCATGTCTGACTTGAGAAGGGCTGTCTTCCTGCTCATTACCAATACCAGATAAAATATCCTCATTGCTTCACTGCAGCCTTCTCAGGTTGAAAGTGCTGAAGATCAAGAAGGCTGGGTGTCTTGTGCTGGAGCACACAATCAGTATGCAGAGTTCAGTCAACCTTTTAATTGTAAATGGCATATTCATTTTCACCTTCATAACCAAGGTCTGTCTTCCTCTTAATTCTTTGTTATTTTTTATGGTTCTTCTCTGGCACTCCTAACCTCTCCCTGATCAATCTTTTTGTACAGAGAATTCATTCTTTTGAGTGGTGGCAGTGCGGTGAGTTGCCCAGTGCAACCATTAATTGTTCCAGGTGATCCTAGATTAGATGCATTTTTGATTGGCGATTATTTTTTAATTTTTTTTAATGTCAAAAAATGTATTTAGTTTTTTTGTCTTGCAAACAATGGGAAGTTGTTACTATGCAAACAGTGAATGTCCTTGTTAATGAAATGCGAGTGGATGTGGTTTTCAAATTGTGAATACATTTAATGTAAAAATATTAAAATATATGTTTCTGTGTCTGCCCTTAATGTGATCAGCAAATGAAGGAGAGAAGAAAAACTCTTCTGGATATTAACCTGCTTTCAAGCATTCTTTGTTTTTATACAAACTAAAATTGCAATAAGATGAGCTAACTACATCATTAAAAACATCTACTGGAGAGAAGGTAAAACAACTCAGGGAGAATGAAAACTGTGAACCTTACAATCAATTGAACGTATTTCTAAGTACCGGACATTACTTGTCGAAATAAATATTTTCATTCTAAGCTTTTTCTGAAAGGCTGTTATGCATGTGTGTAAACAGATATAGAAAAATATATATATATATGCATATACATACACACCAGGGATAGTCTCCTTAGGTTCTTTCTTGCTTTGAAGATGGGAGTTGCATTAAAATAAAAATTCCATTTGGGTTATTATCTTCTCAGCTGTCTGTGCAGACCATGAGGTTGGCTTGAGAATATTCTCATTACATGTGCTGAAGCAGTTAGTCAGTGATTGATGCTGTATTAATTCACAGCACAGACGCTTTGCCTTTGTTACTGCACATTAGACAAATTAGTTCTTACAAATTCACGTCTCACCCCCACTGCATCTAAGCTCGCCACTCCGGCTGGTTAGTGTTGCTAATAACCTTCATTCAGAGCGAACTGAAGCACCAGGAAGGAGGAGTTTGCTAAAAGAAGGGGCAGAAAACAGGCAGCAGCCACTGGGGTCTAACAATACATTGCAGGGCTCTAGTTCGCTGGCACAGCTCAGCACAGTAATGACAAATGATCTTTTCATTGTCAGACCCCCCAAATTAATTTTCCCTCCCACTTTTCATGAGGCCACATTCATCACGTAGATTGCGTTAAATGTACTTCTGGCAGGACAGAAAAAGATGAGTAGTAAAATAATTTGATTCTAGTAGCTTCTTATCTGGGAAAGTAAACCAATGGGATGATACCTGTGAAGGTAAATATTTCTGTAAATGTTCCTGAGATAAACCTGCACTGAGATTTTTTTTACAACCTCTGAGCATAGGGTGAAGCACAAATGAATGAGTGAGAAAGAAGTGGAAGGAATGTGGAGGAACATCTTTAGCCATTCCTGCTGACCTGGGAATTAAACCCTGCTTTGTACAGAAGGCATGGCAGCTGAAATAGAGTGTGTACAATTTATGTTTGTAATATGTAGAGAACAAAATTGCTTTATTTTTTGTTGTTGTTATCTGCTTTGAAGTCAATTAGTCAGAGATGGTTTTCAAGTATACTTTTATAACTCCTCATTGAGTTTTTGCTGTACATGGTCTCTTTTTGGTCATGTAGAAAGATGTAGAAAATTGTGTTGTATGGAGAATAACCAAGAGATTTGTCAAGGTCAGGAGAACCACTAGAGCACGAGGAGGCAGGGGAATCCCAGCACAATCTAGTTGTCAGAAATATTCTGCTTGTGGCTGGATTAAGTCACATTAATTGAGCATGAAAGCAGAGTGTTTAGTGCTTAGAGTGCAACTGAGTTGATGTAAGGATTCTTCTGCAGCAAAATGCAGAAAGTGTGCTTACTGCAAACTTGTCTCTGGTATTTTCAGTATGTGATTCTCCCCCTACATTTTGCCTGTGTCTGTATAAAATAGCCTTAATGAACTGAACTGAAAACTACAGCTGTCTAGCCACAGATCATATTCAGCACAAAATGCCTTACTGTTAGCCTAGGTGCTCCACAGATCTAAGATTGTTTGGCCTCTTTTCATTCCCACCAGCACTGGCCTTAAAGTCAGCTGAAATGTTTTCTGTGTCTTCCATATTACATTGGCACTTCCTTGATCCACGTGGTCCAAACATCTCCAAACATTTTCACATTTTTCTGTTGGCTTCCTGATCTATTGCTAACATCCCATGTAGTGGAGTTGCTTGTTGTTCTCCTGGAATCCTGCTGCTCATTTTCCCTAGGGTCTGATGCTGATTGCACATGAGCCACGCAGAGCTTCAGGTGTGGTGCAAATGTGAGTTAAATACACAGATGCACTTTTCTTCAGGGGCATACTGTTCACAGGTTGCACTCTTTCATTCATCTCTCACCACATCTGCCCCTACACCTGAATGTATCACTTTGGAATTCTTTTGGTGTTTAGTATAATACGTTGGTGATAATGCACTGCAGTAAATTTATAGATACATATATATATGTAAATGTTGACATAATTTATACTTTAGCAATTAAATTTCCATTGAATATTATTGACAGTTGTAGCCAGGGTTTGCGTCCCTGGTAAATCTTCTGTGCTTCTTTTCAGTAGTGGCAGTTGTGTTGCAAGATAGGTGGAAAAAGGTGGCGTAGAAAAGTTCCTATGATCTGTACAGGTTATCAGTGGATTGCTTAAAAAACAAAATCTGAACTTTTAACGTTATAGAAATAGCTTCTAATTTTCGTTCAGGTACATTTGGAAGGATTGTATTTGTTATGAAGACCATTGTATTTATTGAATCATTAAAAAACATGCATGTTACCATACATATTTATGATAGAGATCAAAAACATTTTTTTGTCAATTTTCCTTCAAAGTTATAGGAAAAAAACCTGTTATATTCTCATAGACCAACAAGTATTTCAGCATTACTTCTCTATTGCATTATTCTTTTGCTGGTGACAAGTAGATAATACCGCATTAGTGAATGCAAGACATATGTTTACCTTTATGCATAGCCACAGTATTAAACAATAAGGCTGTGAATCCAAGGAAATGGAAATGAAAATAGCTTCCAGGCAAAATTAATAAAAGGGTGGCAAAGCAGAATTAGAGTGAGTTGCTCACTTGCTTTAAAGGTCATTGCCCATCTTCTTGCCAGAAAAGATATAGAGCAGAAGCGATCACTGCGAAACTTGTCTGTTTTACTTTTCTTTTACTGGGAGAGGAGGGTGCGTGTGTGTTGGAGTGGTTTTGAGGTGGGAGGAGGTATTCTGATGTCTGTCTTGGAGTTCTCCTGTTTACCTTTTTATGTAATTAGGCAGGCCAGATTGGTATTTAGTCTTGTTCTGACAACAGTAAATTAGGCTTAACTCTTTAATTACAATGAGAAGGAAATCACCTTTCTGATATCCTTCAATTAGCTCAAACAGCTGTTAAGTTATAATTAAAATTTCACATGGATCATTTCAGGTTTTGGAATGTTTCCATTTAATATAAAAAACATTTGCATATATGCATTTGCTTTTCAACAACCTTTTCTAATCTGTTGGTGCTATACCAGGAATACTGATACTATATTAAGCAATATCTTTCTGGCTTTATGAATAGACAGCTGGTTCTAGGAAAATGAAAAATGGAAATAGAAGAAGGTGAACAGAAAATATCAAAGCTCCAAGGTGCACTGGAGCTAGCTCAAAAATAAACTTTTTTCCCATCTTCCTTCTCTTTTCTCATGCTCTTTGAGATTCTGATATGATCTTTAAAACAAGGATCAATTCTGTTTGGAGATGAGCAATAACCTCAACACATATATTCATTCTTCTATCGCAACCTCTTACACCTTTTAAGGACCCAGATCTGTAGATATTTTGATTTAAATAACAGTGAAGAAATATTTCACATTCTAAAGAGAATTGTATTCTGATCTTAAACAACAAAAAATCATAAAATACCACATTTTACTCAATGGATTAAAGTTTGCTTTTGTAGTACCCGTTGCTGCTGTCTGCATCTAGGTCCTCAGCCAGTGGTGAGGACTTCAGCAGTGTGCAGAAGGGGATGATCAACAGTGGCACGCACTGTTAAAACTTTGCAACAAAACATTTTGAATGTTTGAAAGTGAGTTAACTGAAAAATGAACTGGACTACTCAGCACGCAAAGGTAAGAAGTCTCCATACAATTTGTTGCTTCTAAATTAATTAGAACAGTAAGTTCAGAAAACTTCACAAGTGGAGAGATTTGCCAAAGTATGAGAAAAATTAAAAGAACATCATATGTGATAGATAGCTCTTTGTGATTCTCCTTTTTTCTCCTCTCCAGTCTCAGTGCTTCACTAGTGGTCTAGTTTATCATGACTTGAACATACTTTACTATGTTTTGAATTTGGGCTCTACAAGGTCCTCATTGAGTCAGTAATCTCTGTCTGTTTTCTAAAGAATAGGTTTTTTTACTATTTCACATCTGATTTTGGTTTGTCTGTGTGTCTTTATACATTTTCCCTCTAATTTCTGCTATTTTCACCAAATAATTTGAAAATTAAAGCTAGGTTTTGTTCTTTTGTATGTGTGTGTGTTGGAGATGGGAGGGGTTAACAAAGTTATCTTCCCTGCCACCTGCAGGCAGAAGCAAACTTCTTTTATGTGGCTTTTTCTGAGCCTGGTTATTTGAAATAGTGGAAGTTTCAGTGTGCCCACATGGCCAAGGTGGCCAACAGTATC
>VZTL01007366.1:0-18285 GCA_013400535.1 Scopus umbretta
TATATATATATATATAAAATAAGTATTTCTATTTTCATCTTTAAATACTGACATGGCTGAATAGTTAATGTTCATATGACATAAAACAGGTGAATAACATTACCCTTATTTACTGTGAAGGAAATTGTCAGAGTAACCACCTGGGAGGTCTAACTAACCATTTTATACGAAATGGGTGACACAAGCAAGCATCTCCTGGGTGGATATTTGCTGCAAATGACAGCCTTAACTTCGGTAAAGCAGCTGAGTAAATGATTTATAATCCTGAGGAAGGTAGAGCTTGGTTTGGATATTATGCAACTCCTGCACTTTCCTTCTTGACTGTATGTGCTCAAACAAAAACGTTGCTCTGCGATGGCTCTTGCTACAACAGCAAGAATGCAAAACAGATGGGGCAAGAAATGAAAGACACGACTGACAGTTCCTGTGCTAGTGGCACAGTCACCAGGATAATCCTTGGGTTATGCCTACTACTGCACTTGTGCTGAATACTGGTGTTAGTGACATGATGTAAAACAGTTTCCTCCCTGTCAGCAAACCAGACAGAGTGGGAACCTCCCACCTGTAACACTAAGCGGAGCTTGCAGGCAGTCTTGAGAAAGTCTGTACTTGTATTTGGGGACAGAAGGAGAAAGTGAGAAATCTTTAAGGATATTAACCTTTGTAAATGAAAGAAAAACTATTTCTCAGTTTCTATATGAATAAATCATTGAAGGAAATGAAATTGAAGAAATGGGGGAAAACCGGGAAAGACTCAACCACAGCCTTACAGAATCAACCAACTATTACCAGGCAAATTCTGCCTCTGCGAGAACAGCAGCTCTGGTGAATGGATGAAACAATCCAGCTTCAGCACAAGGTCAGATGGACCTAAATAACCATCTCTGGAAATGTCAAAACCTTTTAATACAAATAATAAGAATGAATACACTTAACCATCAGCTCAACTTGGAAACACTGGGCAGATAAATGCATAAAAGACAATCTGTGATCTGATGGGTATCCCAAACTCCATATTTTTAGTTTGCATGCAAAAACGGAGCCTTTAAATGGATACCCTGTGGTCTCAGATGGCAGTGTCTGCAGTATCACACTATGCCTGTACTGTGGGTACCTGGACACAAAGGAAATTTGTTCATCTTAAAGACTTTCTTCTTTATTAGGAATTCTTCTAGCATAGACATGATCTAGAAATATCTACTTCTAGCTTGTTAATTTGAGTTAAGGTTTGCAAAAGTTTACTGTCCATGTGTTACTTCCATAATTACATAGGTCCACAACCTATGTAATTACTGAAGATGTATACAGTGCTTTACAAAACCGAAAGGGATGTATTATTTCCAAAGGGTTTGAAGCTCAGAGCCTTAAGTAAGCAAATAATTTTGCTACTTTCACGCTCACACAAAAGTTCAAAGAATTCAATGCAAACCATATGGACTTTGCAGTGGTATGATCAAGGTCAAAAATAAAATTAAATGTATGGGAGAATGTAATATCAGAGGAATAACTTAGGAGGACAGTATAATTTTTGTACTCTCTTCTGGCAGGTAATTTAAAATGTTGATATTAAGATCAGGGCAGAGGTAAAAGAATGAAGGAATTGGTTTATCTTCTCACAGTATGAGGAAGCATAAGCTTTTCGCTCCCAGTGGCTGCAGTCAGTTTATTTTGCAGCTATTGCAGTCCACTGTCATGGCCTCCTGATCAGTACTACAGCTTTTAAGTGATTTTTCATGATTAAAGAACTACTTAATAAAAGAAAATATGTTGCACACTGGGCCTATGCTGAGTCAGTGTTTAATACACCTTGAAACACTAAAAGTGTTAATTAAGATGAAATATTGTAATAGTTTCTGTGAATTCTGTAGCTATTTGCCCAGTTTGAAACAAGTTGAGGAAAAAGCTGTGTCCATTAAGAAGCCAATTAATCTAAGGTAGATTAAAATGTATTTATTATATAGTAAGAGATTCTTATATTATTACCAGACTTCAAAATGGCTGTTCATAAAACAATGAAGAGCCATGAAGTACCAACACACTGATAATGATGGACTGATGCTGCTTCCTTCAAACTTCTAGAATAGAATAACAGTAATTCTTAGCCTGCAAGGAGTTATTCAGAAGAAGCTGAATTTTCCAAACTCTTCTTGATAATTGTTTTTTTTAAGTAATTGGTTGACTAGAGATTTCATAGCTGTTATCCCTAACCCAATCAGCCACAAACTCCTCTGGGCTACAAGTGAAGGTTCTTCAAGTTCAGGTTAGTTAACTGGTGATGCTTGCTCATGCGTTTGATAATTTGTTCCTCTGCAATGAAAATTAAACTGTGAGACACAATTTTCCCTAGAATTCACCATGGGATTGTCCTAGAACTCATCTTCGTACACCACCACCTAGAATTGTGGGCGGTTGTCCTAAGAGGTGGTCACGCTTCACAAAACGCTCTATAACTGGAGCATTGCTTACGTCTTCTCATATCTAGGTATTGCTGTACTGATATATGTGTTGCGTATAGATCTTGGGCATACTAGACATCCTTTAGGAGTAACTGCTATTTAACGTGATTTATATCGGTAGTTGCAACTGATAAATACACCAATGACAAACCTCTGATTGATAGATATTTAAACTACAGAACTGTAACTCTATGCTTTTATTAATAAAAGTTTAAAATGGAGAGTACCATGCATACACATGGTCAGTACAATTGCTTTTTGAATTGCTACTTCTAAAAATCATATTTGGCCAAAAGCATCCAGATCATTGTTATGTGTGTGACCTAGTTACTCCAATATCACAATGTTGACAGGCTGATGTAGATCTGACATGGCTGGTTACAAAAAAATACAGAAAGAAGCACAAAATTTTTTCCTCGTTAAATATCAAATTAATATAGTCATAAAAGACTTTGCAGAGGCAAAATATCTCTATTTCTAAGCATGATTGTTTTCTTTGCAAATTACTTTTAGTCAGCACGAAAACGAGGGCAGGTAAGCCACTTTTTGCTGGTGTAGCAGATAAATCAGATTGTCTTTCGTCCCCACTAAGTGCACAAGATGGACTGTTCTGTGGCTGCTCTTGCCCCAAAAACCTTGCCCACCTTTCCTGCCTGCAGGAAATGCCCTCTGTTCAAAGAAGCACTCTCCAGCCTTGCCTCCCTCCTCATTGCTGACTTTTTATAATGGGATTTGGGGGATAAATATCAACCTAGAAGTCACACTCATCTGAGTACTTAAAATAGCTTCCTGCACAGGTTATCATCCTATTTAATAGGAAGTTCAAAATCTGGAAACAATTCTCCCAACAAATTCTTCCTTCACTGTCAGTGAAAGAGAAAAGTCACGTGTCAAACTACCTCTTTTTCCCTCTATGGTTTTTCATTTTTGTTTACTGTTTTCTTTCTCAAAGTCTCACTCCTTTATTTGGCAAAGACAGCAGATGAGCTTCCACTGTTTAAGTCTCGTTCTACTTTTTAATCAGCAGTATTACAATCCACTGGCCACATCCACTGCCTTTGCAGTACAGCTAAGCTCCCTGTAGTGCTGGAATTTGGATTTTGTTCACTTACAGGGTCTTCCCACAAAAATGTGAAAAATGCCTATGTTGCATCCGTTCTGAATGTGATCTTTTTGGAAGAGGGTTAGTATAAGACCTGGCTGATGCTGCCAGGAAGACCTGGAAGCCAAGCTGCACAAGTCATTTTCCTAAATCTAAAATTTTGGTAGGAAGTGACAAGGATACTGAAAATCAAAAAAAAAAAAAAAAAAAAAAAAAAAAAAAAAAAGAAGAAAGTTTTTTCTNAAATGCATGAAGTCTTTTCCTGGTATAATGGTTTATGCTCAATTTCAGCTGTATGATGGAATTTCTCGCAGGGCCTTAAGGGCTGGAAGCCCCACTAAACTGTTAATCGTTCAGCACAGATGGAGAGGCAAGGGAGACAGAACGAAGTGCAGATTTCATATTCACAGTTCAGGACTTTTGGAAGAAAGCCAAATCAGAGTATATGTTCCTTCTGTGTAGTGAGTCTGGGAAGGAAACAAAATTATGTACAACACAAATATTTATAAGTCTTAGCCTCAGTTCTTTGGAAACACCTGCTGAGGAATCGTGTGAGTTGTCATGAGGCTACTTAGCATTTTTTGCCAAACCAAGAAAACATTCTTGCCAATCTAATTTGTCTGTACATACGTATTTTTAGCGATTCTTCCTCTACAACCCCTAACTTTCTGTTTTTCATTACAAAATACACCTGTCAACATCACAGACTACTAAAGCCCTATAAACCACATCAGATCTGCTACAAGGAGAAGCAACCAAGGTACTGAGCTGAAAAAATGGATGGCAGCATTTTAGGGACCACCTTGAAACACACATTCAAGAGTGAGACTGCTCTCCTTCACTTTAAATTCCCTTGTATGTACTGTTTTAAATTATCCTCACAATGGCAAACCCAGGCTAGGAGCTGGTAGCTACACTTCTCTGCCAACAAATTAGAGGTCAGGGTCAATTGGGAAGCCTGGAGGCCAAAAGTACTTGAACATAGAATGAAAATGAAGGATAGAGAACAAATAATCTTGTCAAAAACAGTAACTACAGTTGGGCATATGTGGGATTGGCTAACAGAAAAGGATGAAAAAGGAGAGGGAAAAACGCTAATATCACAGGAGAGAAGAAATAGATAAGTGTCAAATTATAAAAAATATAAAACAGAGAAATGATCAAACTTCTGTCCTTAGAGTCTTCATTAGATTTCCCAAATAGAGCTTTATTATTCAGGCCATGCCTTCCCATGACATATATACAGCTTTTCAACCTGAAAAACTGCTTTTTTATGAACAGTTTCTCAGCAAATGTTAAATGCAAACATCTAAAACTGTTAGAAACATCTCTAGGAGTGTAAACACTAAAAATTGCAGAGCATTTCTTCAGCACAAAGCTTGAAAATGCACTAGGTTTTCGATACCACTTCATTCATTTAATACCACTTCATACACTTGCATACGCACTCCCAGAGCATGTGTAAAACTAAGCTGGTCCCCTGTGATGGGAAATGTATTTATACCAGAGAATTTGCTTTCTTTAGAAAAATCTCATTTGAAGTGGACCATGTGAGCACATGAGAGAATGCACAATGAACCAGGTGTGTTTGATTGCAGTTTCTGAACACTGCAGTTGTCTTCATTTTTCCCCCTTCTTTGTTTATGAGAAGAGTATAGAAGTTTTTAACTAACTGTAGCATATGGAAATTATCACACTGTCCTGGTTTCACCTGGGATAGAATTAATTTTCTTCCTAGTAGCTGGCATAGTGCTGGGTTTTGGATTTAGGATGAGAATAATGTTGATAACACACTGATGTTTTAGTTGTTGCTAGGAAGTGCTTACACCAGTCAAGGACTTTTTCTTTCAGCTTCCCATGCTCTGCCAGGGGCACAAGAAACTTGGATGGGGCATAGCCAAGACAGCTGACCCAAACTGCCCAAAGGGCTATTCCATACCATATGGTGTCATGCTCAGTATAGAAACTGGGGGAGTTGGCCGGGGGGCAGCGATTTCTGCTGGGGGACTGTCTGGGTGTCGGTTGGCGGGTGGTGAGCGGTTGCATCACTTGGGTTTTTTTCCCCTCCCTGGTTTTTTTTTTCTTTTGCTCTCAGTGTTCTCTTTTTCATTACAATTTTTATTACTGTTATTATTTTATTTCAATTTTTAAACTGTTCTTATCTCAACCCACAAGTTTTCTTACTTTTACCCTTCCAAGTCTCCCCCCATCCCAACAGTGGGGGGGAGGGTGAGTGAGCGACTGTGTAGTGCTCAGTTGCCAATAGGGGCTAAAGCACAACACACACAATAAATTACATCCACAGAAAGTTAGTTATCTTGGGAGGGTCTAGGAAGGATACAGATTAGGAGGAAGAGGTTTTTAAGTTAGGGGAGAGATGAAATGAAAGGTAGTAGATGGTACAAAGAAATTAAAAAAAAAACAAAACAAAACACAACAACACAAACAAAATCTGTCAGTATGATAGTCAGGCTTTTTTACTATTCTGAGCAATAAAATAGTTCTATGTTATCCTTAGTGAAATTCCTAACAAGTATTGCTCAAAGCAATTTTAGAATTGAAATAAAAATGCTGAACTACAGAACGTAACAGCTAACAGCTTTTGTATGTAACATTTGCTAACAGACTTGAAACCCAGTGTGTAAGAAGAAATCAAAAGAGATAAAAGAGCTATTTATTTATTTTTCATTGGGCTTTGATTCAAACATGTTTATATAACTTTAATGGAATGACAGCTTCTCTCAAAGAAAAAAGCAGCAAATATAAACTTTAGACCAAAGAAAAATCTTTATGTAGCTCTAGAATGCTTTATTTCATATCAGGAAGGACACTCCAATTTGGGAAAAGTCACACTGGCTATCTATTCACAAGCGATTTGGTGCAACTGAAATAGATTGGCAGATGAAAGCAAGTGATGCTGAGGAACCGAAGATCTTTCAGATGGCTTATGGATACAAAGACTAAAGAATGTGTTTTATTACAGCCTAAGCAAGGTGGATACTTCAGTAGCAGTGAAATTGGGCCTAACACTGGGCAGACTCATCTAGACATCTTAATAGTAGTGTCCCTGGTCAGTGAAGAACCTAAAGGGCTACCACCAGTGACATGGGGTGAAAGACCCTCCGGGCACTCCCTCACTTACGGGGCTGGTACGCTTAGCATGACAGGCATGGCGGCATGAAACTGTAAATAAAACCTTCTAAAGCATTTGAATTAATAATTTTGATTAAAGTGTGATAACAAACTGACTTTATTTGGTTTAGTGGAGATTCACTGACTTTTGTAGAGGAGGAAAATGAACTGATGCTTCAATCAAAATGAAAGATCATTTCTAACTGGAGAACTAAAAAAAGTTATATGCAGTGTCTGTGCTGTGGAATATGAAAGCAGAGAGAGAAAAATACTGTTGTAAAAAGACTAGAGAGAGCAAGTGAAGTAAAAAAGATGAGTCTATCAAAAGTTAGTGACAGATGATGGAAAGGAATCAAATGAGTGATACTAGATAAGCTAGAATGAAAAAGAAGGGTTCAGCAGAGAAAGGAAAGAGAGAGAAAAGGTAAAAACATTAAAAAGGAGTTACAAATTAGAACAAAAAAGTAAACAGGGAGATATTAAAAATGGTGGGAGATTTTGAAATATTTATTACCTCCATATTTAGCTTCTTATCGAAACTGTGTGCATGGTGTATGTAAACATGTACAATGCTGGACTCAGATATGCTGACATTTGCCAAAGGACCAGCAGCTGGAGTCAGGCTGGGGGTTTAGGTGTCCCTGGCCTGTGGTGTCAGCTACTGGGGCCAGCAGGGTCTCTGTGCCACCCACTGGAGTAGGAGGGGATCTCAGCCCCAGCCACTGGGGTGGGAGCAGTGTGTCCCCTGAAAAAAAGCTACTGGGGGGTTTGGCATGAGTGAGGGACTCAACACTGGCAGCTGGAGGGGGACCACAAGTCACAGCCTGTGTGCCTGGTGCTGTCTTCTACAGGGGGCAAGTGTCTGTATCTGCCCCAGATCATGTGTGCATTGGGTGTCATTCACTAGCAAACCTGAAGCTGGAGCAGTGGTGAGCAAGGGACCAGGCCTGGATCTAGGAAGGGGTATCAGGCAGGGAGAGGGTCTCTGCTGGTATTTGGGTGGACCCACAAGAGCACGGTGCCTGTAGGATGAGTGTGTGAGTGTGCACGTGTTTGCAGCAAGCACCAAGCTAGACAAGCCAGTGAGTGGGAGACCTCTGGGGTGGGTAAGAGGGGCCTGGGATACAGACTGGTTGAACATGCAAATGGAAAAGTAGCAGCGACATCCCTTGGCCTGGGCTAGAAACCCCCAGGCACACTGGGCTGGGCTCCCGCAGCCATGAAGAGGAATCCCTAGGTCCCAAGCTGCTGGAGATGGCAGCCACTTATAACATCCTTTATAGATAACAAGCACCTCTGTACTTTGTAGTGAAAAGTCTTTTCATACTCCTTAGGAAAGTTAAAGACCAGAAAGAGATACTTTTAAGGAAAAAATTGTGGAGTATACCTTCATAGTGTTCACATTATTATCCAATTATTCTGAGTGGAAATAATTAACCTGCAGCGCTCTAGGCTGTCACTGTAATGTGTTTTTTAAATGATTTATATGAATTTAGTTCTTTGGAGAGATGTCTTATTGCAAGCTCAGAGAACTTTCACAAAATGGTGAAATGAAACCAGCACACTCTTCTCAATTCTGCTGAACTAGCCCCAAGAGAGTCAGCTCTGACCTAGATAGTTCAGGAGTGGGTCACTTCCAAGGCCACTGTCAAAGTCAACAGCAAATTTTCCACAGAGCTCAGTGGGACTTGTGTGGAGCTTAAGTTTTATATTCCATACTTGGATTGATAACATTTTTCAGCAAATTTTGGTGGTTTTGCATAAAGCTTATTTTCATTTGGGGTGGTAGTGACATTACACCACATTTGTACAGAAGGCACCAAACCTTTCTTAAACACTGATATTTTTCAGTTGCTGTCTAAGCTGCCAATCTTGAGGTGAAGTGCTCTAATTTCCATTGATAATCCGTAACCTGCTTCCATAAAAATAACATTTTTGAACAAGATGGAAATGGGGCACAACAAAGTAATGAAGAATACACTTTTCTCTTTTGCAAAGAGACTTAAAGAAACAAAAATAGTGCCAATCATTAAATGCTTCATTAAAATATTATAAAGAAGAAATAGAAGAAAAGAGTGTCAGTCCTTCCTGATGATCAATTAGCCTTAAAACCAGGTGCAACATAGATATTTACATTTACATTTCCTTGGTACAAAGTTGAATTATTATATATTACTTAATGTAGTTAGATGCAGAGCTGTATTCATACTAACCAAGTAGTATGAGCAGTGTTTTATTTCAAACGTGTTCTGGTTTCCTTAAGAATGATGCAGCTACTCCTGTAGCTTTTACAACTTTGTGTACGGTTCCAGCTTGAATACCACTTCTAAGCACTCAAGAGATGACAGTCTTAACAAGCACTAAGTTAATTAAAAATAACTAGTATGTGCACATGATGAATTTTAGAGGCTGGGTAAGCATGACAGATTTGCAATTAGGCTGGCTAGAAGTAACAAATACATTCTTGTACATCCTTACATCCTCCGTAAGGATCAGCACGTAATTTGTTACACAAACATGACCTTGTGCCAAAATGCAGAACTTCTACTCAATCTTCTAGTCCATCTTGACTACAGTTGCATTCTGAGACTATAATTAATCTCAGATAGGTTTAAGAATTAATGAGCTGGATAGCACTGTTAAAATACTGTCAATTTTTCACCAGTGTTCTAAAAGTCATAATTAAAGAAGCCACTTTGAAGCAACAAATTCTCCTTAGCAGTGGTGAATATAAGAACTTAACTGATAAAAATTTCATGTACAGTTTAGAGGCTTATTAAAATTCAGAAGTCATATATCTGCAAATACGTAAAATACTAGGATGCATTTGCACCATTTTGAAATAATGTTTCAGTCATACACAAAGTACAAAAAATGCAAAATTTCTTCCTCTTAGTAAAACTAAGTCTGTGATTCAGTGGCAGACCCGAACTCCCTGAGCTGAGAGCCCCTGACTAGGTCTCTCTTCCCTGATACCAATTCCCGTCACAGCATCAGATTGCTTAAGAACAGTCCTTTCCTTTGCAGACCTGGTTCTATTTCCTGATGCATTTGACAGCACATCTCTGCAAACAGTTTTGTCTGTATGCCTGGGATAGTGATGTGTTCAGGTGGGATGAGAATGAATGGCTAACCAGGGAAAGTGGGAGCTTCTAAGGCCTACGTTGCTGCCGAAGTTCACATAATGGTGAACCATTATATTATTTTTTACATCACAGAGCTGGGGAGAAGGAACAGAGTGCTATTCACCATTGAAGGAAGACAAAAAATGTTTTCCTGCTAAACTTAGCAAAAGAAAGAAGTTGAGGTATTCCAAGGTACTTTCTGAGATTAGAAATTGCGTTTGTTGTCAGCTTTGTTCATGAGTGTTTTGGAAGTCTGCTATCCTCTTCCAGCTGAAGGATATCATGCATAGCAAAACCATGAAATTATTAACTAACAACAGCCTGAAAGATGTTAGAATAATATACACTGTCATAACAATAAGATTTATCTAATATATGCAATAGATATGTGGAAAAAATACAAAACTATTTGTTAGTTTTTCTATGATTTACAACATTTAAAAGGCTGATTAATTCACAGAGCATTATCAGGACAAATGAAGCAAAGTTGTTTTGCTTTCAACAGCCAAAAATCCTAATAAAATTAGTTGCTTGAACAAGAAGATACAAAACCTGGCTTATAAAGGAACTTTGAAACCCTTGCACAAAAACATTGGGAAAAAATTTTAAAGTGATCACTGGCTTTCCATCCTCATGCTTTGCTAACTATTGCAAAGGACTTAAGGAAGGAATAACACTGAAACATAAAAGAAAAGTCACTTAATGAATAAGAGTTTAAACCTTTATTTTTTGGACAGGTTTTTAAAGATGCTTTTCTCTGTGAACCAACACTGGCGTGCACGGGCACACACACAAACACTGACTGCAGCATGCTGATGCTGATGACAAATCTCCCCTGTGGCAACTCAGGCCACAAGATAAAAGAAAGAAACTGCTGCAACAGGTGGGGATGTTTGATTACATCCTTCTGATTTTGTAACTATTAAAAAATGCAGTTTTCTGTGGTTGCAGGACTTTTCAGTTGCTAGTGCTCAATTTCTTCTCTTTTGCCTGCAATTTCCATTTCTCCTTGTAGCATATTACAGTACTCACTCGTGCATTTACACATTCCTAGTTTTAGAGAGTATTTCCTGCAGTCTGTTCAAAGTCTGCTACTAAGATAATTTTTTTGCTTTCACATAAATATATCGCCCTGACATAAACTTATTGTTTGCCACTCTGTAGCCTGGAAAAACATTTCTCTTAAACTTCCCTCCCCATGTCCCTCCTCCAGCAGCAGTATTCCCTTCCTGCCTTGGGGAAACTCTCCACAATTTAACTATATATAATTCATTAGACTAGTTACCTGCATATAAGGTTGATGTCTTCCTTTATTCCTTTAGTGACCTCAGCTCTTCATCACCCAGTTCTCTGGATTTCTAGCTAAGACTTTTGCTCTTTCTACTCATACCACTGCATGCACAAGGAAATAAGAAATGGACCATGTTCTTCTTTAGCCTTCCCTTTAAACTCTTCTGTTTGTGCACTGAGCTACAACAAGATTAACTTTTTACTTAGAAACATGGAGAGCTGTGAATGGCATGAATAAAGGCATTTAAAGCAGGCATTGCTTTGTATTTTATTTGTCTTTTATTTCTGCTTTTATCAGTGGCTCCTCATCTATGCACTGGTTGCTTAGGTCCCACTGTGTATGGGAGAAGACACTAATTTAGGTTTGCACCATACTTACTGCAATAAATCCAAGCTGACTCTGATCCTTAGGCAATAATCTCATACAGAATGTTTATAAATAACAAAATATTTTTTTAAAACTCAAAACAATTACTAGAAAGAATAAAAGAAGTGCTTGATTTTAACTTCAGCCAAAGAGCCTTTGCAGTGCTCTGTCATGGGCTATATGGAACAAACTCTTATACTGAGTCTGACAGAGCTTTCAACTGTGAAGGAAGAACAGGTATTGGGACTGCAGCTCCCATGGTCCTAATCCTTGTGCTTTGAGATCGTTGTTTCTGAACAAGTCATAACTTGTTGAAGAGGATACTCCATCTCATTTTTCCCTTTCTTACTTGGTGTCAATCAGAAGAAATACATCTGACTTTTGAAATTCAGAGATCCTGGTATAAATCAGTTGTAACTTATTCGCTATGCATGAAACTCCTATGTCTTTTTCATTCCCTATTACTAAAGGTTTTTCCATTTAGTGTCCAAAAGTTTTAGCTAAACCAGAGTAAAGTAACCACGTGCAATAACACATGCCCGCTTGTGTTAAAAGGAGCAACCAAAGGAACATCAATTTACAAGTGAATAAATGTGGGAGAGACTGAGTAGGTAGGCAGATCACTGGATATTGTAATACTAGCACATAGGAAACAAGCAGCAGCAAGATTCCGGTAGAGAAACCCCCTGCCCCAAGGGTCCTACCACTAATAAAGAAATGTATTTGCAAAGTCCCATTAAAGCAAGGGTTCTTGATTTGGGAGTCTTGCCAGGGCAAATCTGTTCAGTTCAGAGAGATTCCCCAGGGATCCTGACAAACCACACTCTTGCCATACTACAATACATTGTCCTACTGGGTACTGGTTTTTAGCAGGCCTAAAAGCAAGCAAATCTCCTTGCTATTTTCTTTTACAGAAGGCTCTGATAGGGTTGGGTTTGGGTTTTGGTTTTTTATTTAGTTTTTTTTTCCAGACCACTTCTACTGTTGAGTGAAATTGAATAAAATACCTTGGACTTTTTTATTATTATAGATTCACAATTGTCCTCATGCTGCTCTCTTCCGATAGCTCATTCACACATGGATCTCAGCCATCTTGGGCACAGGTGGAAACTGTTGCCAAGGATAAACTGAAATTCCTTTTGAGTTCTTCAAGACTTCTTCAAATTCTTTGTTTCCCAGTGGAACACAAAGAAGCCACATTTTAAAGAAAGTATAATTTCACATTGTTTCTTCAGAGTGCTCACAACACGCAACTTCAGACTGGAAGCCACAGTTAACTATTTCAAGTGTGAAAAATAGAGACTCGGCAATAACTCCCAGACAATGGGAATAAGGCAAAACCACCATAAAGTAGAGAAATAACAAAACTCATTATGGATACATACATGCACTAACCCAAATAGCACAGCTGTCTAGTATCAGCTGCTAGTGAAAGGAGCCTTACAGTCTAAAATGCTATCTGCAAAATTAAATGGGTTTTGTTGCTCAGTTTAAAATCAGGTGATCAGATAGAGGTATAACTGTATTATATATGGATAAACATATGTAGTTATATAAATTCTTATAGAAATATTTATGTCATACTCAAAAATACAGGACTACATATTTTTTTTATTTTTACATTTTTAATAATAGACTTCCTAACTAAGACACAAACAAATAAATATTGTAAGTAGATATGCAAATCTGTAGTAATTTCTTAAAAAGAACCAAATAAAAAGAAAAAAATTATACAGCCCTCGGCTTATATTTCTCACTTTATGTTTGAATAAAGCACTTGTTTTCTGGTCTAAAGTAAATCCAAGCAGGAGAAGTAGTATTCTGTTTCTTATTATGTCCCTGAGTTGTTCACACACAAAATAAAACCCAATTTATTTCTAAGAAGGTTACGAGATGCCTAATAGCTAGGCAGAGAAAAACTCTTGATTGTTGTTTAAAAATATGGAAGCAAGATATGAGTAACAGTAACCTGTTCAATTTGCTGTCCTTTTCGCTTGTGGAATTTAACTCTAAGATCTATCTGAATACAGTAAATAGTACATTGTAGGTCTTGTTTTACATAGACTATGATGTGATTTTAACTCAATGGAACAAATCATTAATACTGTTGAACAAAATCCATATTAAAGATGATAAATACATGATTATAAGCCATTTGCTTTGGTGTTCTGTGCTGACAGTCATCAAAATATGGTTAATTACATTACTGTAGAATACAGAATACTTGAATGCAAATTCTTGTGTAAAAGTTCGGTAACTAGAAAAGCACATAAGCAAATACTTCACAATCCAAATCCAAATCAGTAATACAAAGGTTCTCCAGCTTTTCCACTTTATCACCCAGTACAGAAAATGATAAAATAACAGATATTATTGATCTATGTAAATGAAGCAAAATTAGAGAGATGTGTTTTTTAGAAATGAGTTAAAAAAGAAAGCAATGGTTTGGCAAGCCAGAGCACAGGAACTGTACTATGGATAGAGTAGGTAGCTTGTAAAAAGGTACAGAGACTGTTTTTGAAGAGAAACAGTAGAGGTAGTCAGTTGCGAAAGGTTGGGAAGCAGAATTAAAGCAAGAAAATCATAGACTGGAAAATTATTTGCATAGAAAGTATCTTTCATTTATAGTCTTGGACATGTATTGAAAAATGATATGTATCAGAATTTGTAATACAGAACAATACCAGTACTTACAGAAGGACAAATAGTTCTCACTTTACCTAAGAGGAATTAAGAGTAATGATA
This sequence comes from Scopus umbretta, assembly GCA_013400535.1. Classification (NCBI taxonomy): domain Eukaryota; kingdom Metazoa; phylum Chordata; class Aves; order Pelecaniformes; family Scopidae; genus Scopus; species Scopus umbretta. The sequence goes on from VZTL01007366.1 coordinate 14,218, forward strand.
GCAACTCGATGACATAGTACATACTGAAAGAAGCAGTAGTGAGGGGAGGGTCCAATTTTAATTTCTTTTAAAAAACCCATGCACATCCAATTCATCTAATTTTATTTGTAGACAGTAAAAACTTAAAAGAGAAATCTGGAATTAATCAGAATTCTTGTCACTTATATGGAAGAATGCTCTCAATTCAGACAGTAACTTCCCAACTATGGCATTTTTGCAAATGTTTGCCTATCTTTTTGTAACAGGCTGCAACAGAACAGCCTTTCTATCTGGCTGGTTTTATTTACTTTTAGAGAAAAGAACCCTCCTAAGTATTTCTTTTGAAATGAAAAAAAAAATCATATTAAAACAGGCATTAAAATACCAGCTGGTATTTTACAAAGAATGCATAATTCAACAGTTTTCAAAGGTCTACTAGGAGATAGTGAATAAAGTTTTGCTGGTGACCTATAGAACTAGGACACTGGGGACACTGACAGAAATTAGATTTGTTTAAAAAGGAGCACTAATTGCTTCAGATATTATTTCTGAAATGAGTTTCTAATGATGACTTTTGTTACTTAGATTTACATTCCCTTATTAAGAAATAAAACCTCTACTGGTTCTGGTGTCCTCAGAAACAAGAAAAAACAATAAAAATAGTGATACAAACCACAGAGTAAACATGCTGAAATAGCTGAAATATTATTTTCAGAAGAACAAGCAGGACTTTTTATATATAAGGGTGATTTTTAAAATTGATGCTGCTATTCTAAATGTAGGGTGCTACAACAGGAGTGTTTGCATGAAAGCCTGATGAAAGCCTGATCCTGTGAGTAGGACAGAAACCTCCCAGAAAATGCCTGTTTTGCTGATCTATGTCACAAGGAAGCTTATTAGCCAGCTCAGAAAAGTAGAGTAGCACTCTATTTCTTTCATTTTTCTTCCAGATCACTTAGGGTTAGGGAAAATGCATTTGGGGGAATCAGCACTCTGGACAGTTAAAGCCATTTACGTGGTTGCACTCCACTAGACAATTATACAGTCAGGCTTATATCATCCTATTTGCAATTACCTGTAAAGGGAATCTGAGTCCTGAAACTTCAGGAAATTACTGAGTTATCTCAAAGAATTTCCTTCGAGATACCTTCTCCTAATAAAAGTGCTTGGACTGACTGAGAAAAAAAGATATCTAATAAAACATCTTTTAGCAATCTTTTTGGTAACTGTTTGGAATAAATAATCAACGATAGCTGTATTAGTGCTAGCTAATTAAGCTTTTTAAAAAAAATCTGTAGGTATTTGATATTACTTTTGCTTGAGTGATTTAACAGGGTTTTGTTTTTTCAAACTGTCACTCCTATTATATAGGATATACAATATATATAATATATCTAATTATTGATTTTTACAAGCTCTTTACACTCTTATTCCTTGTAACTAAAAAGTGTGATACTTTTGCCATCTATAGCATTAGTATTGGACAATTTACATACTTGCTAGCTAAATTTAAAAAAAAAAAGGAGGGAACATGATAAAGAGCATTGAGAAAGCAGCCTGATCACCCATCGGTCAGTGTTTCAGAATCAATAACCAATTTACTACAGCACTTTATTACTGTATAGCTTAATGAGTTCTTGAGAACAAACCTGGTCATTTTTCCAGGTGCAATATACCCCAAATTAACATCTACCTTTTTTCTTTCTTTCCTTGTGTAACTAGTGACACAACTGTTGTGGCAGCTAATTCAGAAATAACATCTCATTACTCAACACATATATATCCTTAGACATGTTAGCAAAATACTATTGAAACTGTTTACACTAATGTGGTTTATTTTTGAGACTGAGCTAATAGATCTGGGAGGACAAGAATCTCGCCAGAGTGACAAATGTCTGTGAGAAAGCAGTGGTTAATAATCTCTCCTGCTGGCAAAGCTGTAGCTGGAAGTGGTTAAGCCTTTAGGGTCCTACTGATGTCAGGGTTGTTACAGTTTCTTTTGTCAGGCAGGATAACTACCTGATAAAATTAAAATAAATACATGTCATTAGCAGATAGAAAATACATGCACCAAAATGAACAAGTGTTTACATTTATATACAGAAAATCCATTCCTATTTGCTTTTCAATTCTGAGTCAAGTATTGTTTGAAAACACCTTGTTCAAAATAATTTTATCTTTCAATCATGGTTGCAGGGAAGACTATCAAAGAAAAGAAAGCATATTTTCCAATGAAACCTTTGTTTCTGTGGTAATTCTAAGTTGGAATGTTATTTTTCTATGTGTGATTGTTGTTACAGTCTTCAACATACTATCAAGAATATTCACCTGGGGAATTAATCACCTCAGACCTTGTCCAGACTTCATTCATTATTGTTGTTAGACATACCTTACACATTTTCTTCCCTCAAATTACTAGTTAATACATTCTAGACTGTGAACTTTTTCAGATTTGCAGAAACTTTATCTTTGTACCTTATATACTGCAGGGCTCATTTCAGCTAAATACTTGAAATTCTAACAACTGCTTAGTTAAAATTGCCTTCGATAGAAAATGTGTGTTTAACAGGGCTCCTCTCCATTCTTAAAGGGCTTCTTTAAGATGTGGTTCCAATGGACAATATTGTATTTCAAAGCAATGTCAGTAATTCTTTCAAAACTTCTAAAGGTAATCTTCTGAACTACTGTTAGAATTTGTTGAAATCTCACCAAGTGTGAAGCTTGTAAGATGGGTTCATCAGTGCTTTACCCTTACTGAAGAACATGCAAGAGAAAATCAAAGTCTGCAAGTAGCACACACAGCTCCTATCCCTACGATGTTGTCTCACACAAAAGCAGTAATTCCAGGAGCATAAAGCCAACAGCAGCAACAGCAGAAGAATGAATAAAAGAATTCATCAGTTACTTCCTATATGAAGGAAGAGAAACCAAAGAATTCAGAGTTTTATTTTAGCATTAGGGTCCTGTAGAGCACATTCACTTTCTTCGCAAACATAGCCTAATGTTCTTCTCCAGATTGTTGTGATTCTACTCAGTCAAAACAGCTGGACTGTCCTAGGACACTTCAGGACAAATCTGTTTGAAAAGTTCAGATTTGGATAGAACTGGGGCTAAGCAACACAGAAAGTAAAGGAGCAGCAGTCTTGTGCCTTCATAGAAGTGGCCTGAATTAAAAAAAATCCAGTTCTGAATTAAACCTTCTGAGGATGCTCATCATTTTGTATACCAGAATTATTTAACTGAGGAACATGTCTGCATATTAAATAGAACTAGCAATGAAATGATATATAAAAGTCAAAGAAGATGTGGTTTTATAGGCTAAAAGCTATGCTGAATTATTAGCCAGATCTTTCGTGAGAAACTTAGGGAAAATTATGTCAAGGATGTGGACAATTTGATCATACCTTCTTCCTGAAGAAGTAAACAACCCTTGAATTTTATAAATTCAATCTTATACAAGACAGAAATATTATCTAGCGTGGCTCCCTGCTACAATTACTAGTAGAAAGAGTGTCAATGTCAGAAGTTTACAATGTGTTTAATTGCAAGCACAATGACATTCTCAAAGCTAATATGCTGAATGGCAAAAGCATGATTTATTTACAATGATAAAATCTTATAAGTCTGAGCAAAGTAAGACTTTAAAGACTGTTAATTTACTGGGGTGGTGAGTTTTCTGGGCATTAAGGCAGCAAAGCCTTGAAGCATATAGGGTTTGCTGGACTGGGGGCAGAATGCACATCACCTTTCAGGATTAAGTTATGGGTTGATGATGAGATCACACCTTCTTTTTGACCTTAAGAATGAAAGGTCGTCATGAAAAATCTTCTGGAAACTTAGGCCAGTTAGTCATTTTATTCTCTAAGCTGTTCCTGACCAAGCCTTACTCTGTATCTGTCTATATTTCTACAGAAAGACACTGAAATCCACTGGTAGAGATTCTGGTCTTATTCAAATGTTCTTTACTGTATTTTAAATGTTCAAAAAACCAAACAGGTAAAGGGATCTGTTGTAATAAATTCCGTTCCAATGAAAGAAATATAAGTAGCCTAGTAGAGTAGCTAATAGAACTGTTATTTCTTTCCAGAT
>VZTL01007369.1:0-46260 GCA_013400535.1 Scopus umbretta
AAAAAAAAAATCCAAAGAACAGGTCTGCAAAACTTGGGAGCTGAGAGTCCACTTGGAAAACAGAGGTTGTTCGCTACAGTAGAGGTGATTTGATAGAGAATTTGTACCGATGCACTAAAATATGCAGAGCTTGAAAGACTAGAGCTATTATTTGTAATCTTTGAAATGAAACTGTAGGCACACGTTGTGTAGAAAAGAGCTCGGCATCAGTACAAGAGTCACTGACCAAACTGTCATTGAGTCAGTGATGCTGAACACGGCCCATATCCAGTGAATTCAGCAATCATCTTGGGCAGAGATCACCACAGGGTGAGACCAAAAGCAAAACAGTTTGCATCTGCTGAGAATAAGATTAGTCTTTTAATCACCCTCCAGAGGGAAGGGAAGGGAAGGGAAGGGAAGAGGAAGGGAAAGGTTCTGTTCCTTGATAACTGGTCTAGTTCTACTCAGTGCTGTATTAATGGGAAACTGCAAGAGTGTAGATACAGGAAGAAGGGAAGGGTGTAAGGTTCACAAGCTGGCGTAACATTTTGGAAAAACTCATAGTGGCTTGGACTTGGAGGTTTTCAGAGTCTCCCCCACCCCTGGGCACCAAAGGACTTTATGAATCTAGGGTGTAGGAGTCACAGTGCACAAACATGTATTTTGGTTTTGCAGGCTAGGAGGCATGATGGTAGAATAAGGCTTTGCAGATGTCCTACATGAACAGTGGTTAAGAGGGATAATGCTTGGTGCATAAATAAATATTGAGTGATATCACAGAGGTAATCATTTTCTTTGAATACCACATCAATAGCTGTAATTTGCTGCTGCAGCTGTGATGATCTAAGACTTTTATAGTCTTGAGGTTTGTAGGGAAAGGTAGTATCTTTTATTAGTATCAAATCTGTTACATAGATGCAAAAAAAGGTTTGTATATCCAAAAGCTTTTCTGATTTTTCCAGCTACATCATTTGGCCTAACAAAACATACTACCTTCCCCTGCAAGGCTTTGTCCCCACTATCGTCACAGCTGTAACAGCTCACGTTGTAGAGATGTGCACAAGGGCTTGCATCGGCTGGTCTAGCAGGAGGTGCTGATCCTCCTTAAAAGCTCTGTTGGTAGATTGGACAGGGTTCATAAAAATGATAGCCCCTGAAGTTATCTTCAGAGGAGAGACTTACAAAACTTGACCTACCTAGTTTGTCTGAGGGATATTTAGTATGTACCTTGCTCACAGTCTAGCAGTAACTGCACGGAGAGCAGCTTTTCAGTGGTAGGCAAACCCTTAGTAGATACAAAAATGCAGAATGAGAGAGAACCCGTGTAGAGGTTAAACAACAAATGGAGAACCGACCCCAGCAAAGAGCCCTGTGGTTGGGCTGGGCACCGAGGTGAGCAGTCGTGCTCAGCCGCGGCCTCTGCCTCGTCCCCTGCTCTCCTGGGAAATGCCAGGGAATGGTTCTGTGCTGCAGATGCCAATTGATGGAGCGAGCTTAGCTTGTAGGGCAGTGTTTATGCCAACACGCTTTCACTTGGGGCAGCTGAAACCATTTTTTTTTTTTCCATTGGCAAAAAGTACAAAGTGGTTTGCGATAGGCTAGTTTTGACACATTTAAACCAGTAAATGAACCGCAGTTTTTGTTAGCGTGGGGAGCTGCCACTCCCCGCATGCTCCATACTTGTGCTAGCCATGCCAGGCACCGTCAGGTCCCCTGAAGGTTTTGGCCAAGATGCAGCTACGTTTTGCTCATCACCTAACGAAGCTCGCAACACAAGGGGTCATACAGCGTTGTGAGTCCCCGCTTCCACACAATTGCCTAAAAGCATTAATGTGGTCAAAGATGTAAGGATCCAAGCCCATCTCCAGCGTGCTTTGCGCAGAAGCCGCTGAAAGAACTTGCTTGGCTGGTTAATTTGAGGTTGTGCTGTGCATTATAAGAGAAGAATAGAGGTCAGAGTTTGTTTTGACCGAGCTTTAAATTTCTATTTCTGTGTTTTGTTGGAAAGTTTCTTCCCTCTCCTTTTTGAAGCTTTTCGCGGCAGTGAGATTTCGGTCAATTCATGGTAGTTCTTAAAGGAGAACTCGTAACTGTGTGTAAGCGTACCTCTGGCCAAAAGGCCACTTCAGCGCTCTCCTGCACCCCGGTGCTTTCACCCGGGAGGCTGGTGAGCCGTGCCGGCGGTGCCTGCCCTGCCGTGCCAGGGCTCCGCTGCCACGGTGCTTCACTGACCTTTTGACGGTGGCCTAATGGCAGACGGTGCCAAAAATCTCTCTCCTATCTTGGAACATTTTATGGCCGCAGAGTTATAGATCTGCCAGCGTGTGCTCCCTCATTTAGCCAAAAGGCACAGAAAATGCCAGGGCTGCTAAAATGCAGCTAATTTGAGGTTGTTAACATTTTCTTTGTCTTTTGCCTAGGAGGAGGAGCACGAGCTCCGAGTCCCTCTGCCATCCAGAGAAAGGCAATTTTTCATGACAACAGCTGGCACAGAATTGACTAAACTCGCAGATTCGGATCTAGACCCTTGGAAAAGCGGCTCAGAGCCCTGCCAGCTGGGCGGACACGCCGTCTGTGGACGCTGCTTTTAAGCCTCTTGCAGCGAGCAGTTTGTCACATGTGCTTAGCATTCATTGCAAATGCTGATATTTTTAACAGCAAAGTGCTAACAGCAAACTGCAGCTTCCAGGCTAGGAACTTTAAGATTTAAATACGAAACCAGCAGCAATAAAAGTCTTGCCCGTTTGCCTTTTGACAAACACTCTGATTTTGGCAGGATTGCACCTGTACCTCTCCACAGCATGACTGTCCTACAGTCCGAGTTATTTTCTTTCCCGAGGTGCTGTGTACGTTGTCCTGGAGCCACTCAGTCCTATCAACGCAGCGCAGTGAGTGGGAGCCTGGAGCCTGTATCCCAAACTCAGAGAGAGGGCTTTGAATAACTGGCCACACTTCACTGCACCCAAACTGGGGATAAGCAGGGATTATTTAACGGCACTAGAAAACACTTCTGCTCAGCCGGCGAGTAAAAGAAGGGGCCAGTTCGTGCTGCGTGTTTAATGCTGCCTTGGAGGCACAGATGGGAGCCAGATGGAAGCGACAATTTTCTACTCAGACCTGCGAGGTAGATCTGAATATATACATATCACATATACATGTCCTGTACACACGCCGTTCGGGTGTCCAGGCAGAGATAACCACCCCGGTGTGCCTTCCTCCCGTGCACGGCATTTGCCGAGAGCCCGGCCCCAGAGGAGGGGTGTTACTGGTGTTGTGAATACAGTCAGCAGCCTGCGCCCGGGAGACGTCACCCGTGCCAACACCCTCTGGGGTGTAGCTACAGGCTGAGCCGATGGGAACTTCCAAGGGGATTTTCTGGCATGCATTCTGGGCTGCTGCTTGCTTCCTCAGGGGAGGTGACCTGAGGATCCTGGCCGGGCAGTGGCCAGGGCTCTCAGCAGCAATGCGGTTTGGTGTCCCAGCATCTGCTTGGTAGATCAAAGGAAACCAAATAGTTCTCTTTTTTCCACTTCACAGGAGACCTCTGGAGGGTGCAAGGGGGCTAAAACCAGCTGAGGCATTTCTAAGTTCTGAAATTCTATTCTAAATATTTTCAGAACTTAAAAAAAGTATTTCTAGTCTTTTAGAGGGTTCGTTTTATATGCTTTTTGTTATTCATGCATTATTGTATGAGATAGCAGTCAATCCAATGACTTGTCATACTATGACATTATTGCTGAAACATTCTCTTATTTTAATGTCATTTATAAAAATCAGCAACTACAGCTGATCAGTGCTGATTAAAATACATGATCTTCTTTTCTAGATCCAGATGTCTCTGCTGTGTGGAGCAGTGATGGAAGGCATGTTTTTTTTGTTTGTTTGTTCAAATTTTCCTTTGCAGTGGACAGTCTTAGAAAGCCATGGTCAGGCAATGAGTTGTTGGTTTTCTACAGCAAGCATAAAGGTCATGCATATTCCACGTTGTGCTCTGGGTGATTTTCCAGAAATTAAATTTAGTGCCCATTTCTCATATAGGTCATTACAGACTTGCTGGGTGACCTGATGGTGGCCATACCCAGTACTAACGGCCAAGAAATCCTAAGATGAACTCAATTCCCTGTCGTAAAATGTCCTTGCACTTTGTTTCCAAGACATGTGAGTTTGTAATTGTGAGCTGTTCAGGGAGCAGGGAATGAAAGCCGTATAACAGCCTGTGTAGTTGTGGGGTTTAGTGTCCTAGGAACACACTGTGTGTTGTCTGTCACAGCTGGAGATCAACACCTAGAGCGGGGCATGAGCTGAAATGCCATCAATGCATTGCTGAGTGTCTCACTGTATTTAAAACTGGGACAGTACAAGCAAGGAACTCAAACTGCTCCTAGTTCAGAGATACTACATGTTAGTATTGGCCTCTATTTCTTGGGATGTGAAGCGTGGGGCTGGATGGGCTGCCGGCTCCTTGCATCCATGGTGAGCGTGGGGTGTCCTGCACAGCTACATGCTCTTGAATCCATCTTTTTTTTTTTTTNTGAATCCTTTTTTTTTTTTTTTTTTTTTTTTTAAGTGAATGACAGTGTGAGCAAGATGAACGCACATTCATGGTTTTCTCTTTGAGGTTGCCCCATGCTGAGAATCTGAGCTGTTCAAAAGCATCTAAATGAGAGATACATAATTGATCCTGACGCTTCTGTTCCCGCTGTAAGCAATGCCCCTCTTGTCTCTCGACTCGTTGGCTTGCTTTGATTTTGTGCAAATCTGTCACCTGTTTCTGTGATACTTTCCTCATTTGCAAAAAGAGGTCTTGCTACTACACTAATCTGCTTCCAGTCTTCTCAGTCCTCATTTTTTAGCCATTTTCTCTGGGACATAGGTGGAGTGCCAAGCACTGCTCTCCATGGAGGTTCAGAAGGGCAAGGTCAAAACTTGACACCAGTTCCCCTTCTTGTGCTTTCTCCAAGAGAGCCCTCCTGGGGCTCATTCTGTTCCACCTTGGGTTATGACAAACAATGCATTTTTTGGCTTTAATAAGCAAAAGTAGGCACTACTTTTTGTCTTCCAAGACTCTAAGAAATATGCGTGCTCTGACTTAAAAATGCCCTTGTGTCACAATCTGTGCCCCCTTGAGCTCAGCTCTTTATGAGTTTTTCATATTAGAATATTGCTGTTATTTATTAAATCCCTGATACAGCTACACTTAATGCTTCCATAATAGAATATGCATCTTTAATTCTGCTGAATATGTGGTTTGTCACTGATGCAAAGTGTACTGATCAATTAAATAAGACTTAGAGATTCATAAAGCAATTTCTCCAAAATGAAACGTTATTTACATCTAAGTGTATTAACAATTATGGAAACTTAATTTTTCCCCTGTACAATCTGTCTTGCAATTCCACTGATATTTTAGAAGTCTCATGATTTAATAATTTAAAATTAATTTTCAGTATTGAACACATTTGTAAAAAAATTAGGAATATTTTTCAAAATAATTAAGGTTAATATTTCACATAATGGCAATTTTGCAATTCGGGGCGGGGGGAGAGAGTACAAGGGAGTTAAAACCATGTGTGAATTTCTATCCAATTTTTTTAAGTAAATATTTTAGCTGTCATAACTGTAGTATATAAGTCTTAAAATGTCCTTGTATTATGATGAATTTTTGGTGATGAAAAGGATGCCTATCCTGCTTTTATGGATACTGTATTCTGGGTTGTCTCAAGTTCTGCTGCCGCTCGCTTATTATCTATCAACAGTTTACTGGGTAGTTAATCAGCCAGCACCAGACAAATTCAGTCCTTTATCAAGCACTTTATCAAGGGCTCATCAAACGGCTGGGAGACTGCTCAGTTAGTCCAATGAGACCTTACCGCCACAGCTGTATTAATTCAGCTATAAAAGACAAAACCTCATTCACTCGCTTCCTCTTGTTTTCTCTTTTTCATGTAAATGGGAGAATGAATGATGCATCAGATAGCCAAGTCTCTCCTTCACCAAGGTCTTTGTCCGTATGTTTCCTTTTTATGTAATTAATGTATTCATAGATAGAGGGCTGAAGGTCTGGGAAAAGTTTGGGATTTCTGAGACCCGATGAGAGTTGATTGGATGTGTCATTTAGAAAAACATTAACCCAAGCTTTGGTGTCTAGCAGAGGAGTTTTCCTCACTCCTTTGACACCATGCTTGCTATTGAATGGTTCCCAGCAATGCCTCCTTGTGCTGAATCTCATACCCAATTACCACTGACAGACCAGAAGTTCATTAGCAGCCCAGTTCCCAGGGCCCGGCTTACAAGCATCAGTGAAAGCCCATAGGAGCTGTTCTCATTAAGCCTTTAGTATAAAGGTACAACTGCACTCCAGCCATACATAACATTTTTAATTAAATTATTTGTTTATTAAATTAATCAATATGGCACATTTCTGCTTGCTTCTACCCTCTCCCAGCCGTGCTGGTACCCTTGTCCTCCAGACCTTCTGGTTTTACCACTCTCCCTGTGGGGACCTGGGGATGTCCTTTGTGCTTTTTCTTCTTTCTTGGTACCACCCTTTGGGCTCGTCTCCCACTTTAAGAGTATTTCCCCACTCAGGTCAGGGGTCGCTGCCATGTGTGTTTCCCCATCACCCCCTTACAGCAAGTTGTGTCATTCGCCTGTTCCTGCTGAGCCTACTGCTCTGTGGACAAACACCCTCTACCTGCTGTGAAGGTGGCACAGCTTCACCTGCAAGCATACAATAGGATAGAATAGAGTAGATATTTTAAGTTGGAAGGGACCTACAATGATCATCTTGTCCATCTGTTCAAGAAGTTTAAAATTAGTGTTACTGCTGTGCCTCATTACCGACTGTGAATGAGTATGTAGGCCAGGAGACTGTTGACCTCTTGTTTTTTTGTTTTTTAAAGCAAGCTAAACAGACTGTGAGCTCTGACTTTGAACTTCCCGGGGAGGTGCTGGTCTTCCCCAGTGTCGCCTTGGGGGCTACATGCAGCCCAGACTTCTGGTCTGCTAGCTGTGCCATGGAGAGCTGTGCCCCACCACAGCTGTACGTGAGGTATGGAAGCATTTCTGTCTCTCAACCTTTTGTCCCCAAAGCCCTCAGTTCTCCTCTGGGCCTTGTTGTGAGACACTTGATGCTGGTTCTCCATGGGAGTGAGATAAAAGACTTGAGTGTTCTTGAATTTCATGCACCAGTTTTCTTTATTAGAGAGAATAGTTTTCCATATGGGAGGTGGAAATTCAGAGTTGTTCAAAATGATTGTGTCTGGCTTACAGTTTTCAGAAATACTTGGAAAGCATTTTGATTTCTGTGAATGGTGACGGTGTGCAACATGAACTACAGTGTGTAACATGAAGCGCTCCAGCTTTAAACCACTTTGGTTTAAGTATATCAGCCTTTTTCAAAAGGACTTATCTGAATCTGTGGGTCTTGTTTTCTTGGCCCCATGCCAGGAGAAAGCTGTGCCTAAGGCATGTGCCATGGACGCTCTCCTCCATAGCAGGACAAGCCCCTCCTGCGGTACAACGTGGCAGGGAGCAGGTAACATGCACCAGCACTTGCAGGACCTATTAGAGCTGGAGCAGCAGAGGGTTTGCACGGGAAAGGTGCTGAGCACCTCCGTTATCTGCTGAACTGTCCATGCTCCCTCCTCTGCACCTACCTCTCCATCAGCCTCAGCCCTTTAAATCTCTTCTCTCTTATGTGGAAGATTGTGCTGCAAATGTGTACTAAGTAAATCTGTCATAAGGATTTTTATTATGCAATTCTGATGTGCAAGAATGGTATCTAAGCTGTTTAGAGTCATTGATTGCTATTGAGCTAATGAGCCAAGTGCTAATCAATTCTCTAGGAACTGCCATGAAAAGCTATTACACCTCCCACAGTGCCTGTATTGACTGCTTATTGGCAGAGTGATTGTGTTATCTGCCTCAAATTTCACCAGACAGACTATAATAATCTAGGAAAATAATTTACCCTCAATGATACTATAAGGCATGCCTGAGAATGATGAAAGAGGACGATGCCAATAAACTGCTGCATGGAACCTTCTTTAATTGTGGATGTGTATTTATACACTGCGTATTCTGTTGCCTCTGCCTAGCACATACCAGGGCATGTGAACTGGACGGATATCATTATCTAACTGGTTTTCTAGCATGGGAAATGGCAATAGATCTACTCTGAGGCTTCAGAAGAGTGCTTGGTACAAGTGTCCCAAGGGAAACTGGCATGTAACCTAGGGGAGGGGAGGTATGACTTGGTATGTGAGGTAGCAAAGGGACTGAAGGGTAAAATGGCATTAGGCTGTTCCTCGAGTGGAACCGCTGGGCTGGCTGGGGGAGGCTGGGTTAGGCTTTTCAGCAGCAACTCAAGCATATAGCGATAACAGGTAGGAAAATTGGGAGGTTTCACCAGGTGAGAGGAGGGAGCGTGCAGATGGTAGAGATTAAAAGAAGGATGGAAGTTAATAGTGAAAGTAGAGGACTATGGGAGCTAGGAGTTATGATATATTCATGCCAGCTGCTGAGAGTAGATTAGTTGGATACAAGTGGAAGAGAATACAGATATCTCAATCGATCTCAGGGTAACTATGAACCAGCAGTCTGATCCTTGAATACCTTACATGTGGCATTTCCAGACTGACCAGATGTAAGTAACACAAACCAATCATCAAAAAACAACTCTGTGGGATTTTGGATTCCTGACAAAATAATTCCAATTCAAATGGGCTTTGGGAGGTGCTCCCAAGATGTCTTGGCAAAGGCTGTTGGAGAGCAGAGGGTCACCTTAAGTCTGCTGGAGCAATGGGCCACGAGGGTAACATTTCTGTGTACAGAGCCACCAGGAATGGTAGACAAGGATGTAAGAGGATAATATTTGAAAAGAGGATTGTAAAGTGGTAAAAAATAAACATAGGCTGAAAATTACAAGACAGAGAAGTAATTTTGCTCGTTTAATGGTATCCCGAGAGATGTCAGTGTGGTTTTCTCTTCTCCTTCCTCCAGCACTGCCTCCTGCCAGAGAGTGTTTTTGAGGCTGGATTTGCCTCTACCCCTGCTGAAGACTGATGCACTGCAGTGTGTCTGTGTCCATCCTCTTCCTCCTCCTTGCTTTCCCTTGCTCTTCCATCCTCTTGGATGAGGCGTTATGGCACGGAGCTCTCCGGGCTCACACACTTTTCCCTGCCTTGCTCTCTGGGACAGGATCGCGCTTATGATGTGCCCCGTAATTAGCTCTCTCCCACCAGCTGAAGTGCTTTTCACAGCCCAGCATTTACAAGGTTCTCACTATATTTAATAAGCCATATACCATAAGGTGTATGATCTATACACACTTAGCTCCACGTGTAAGTTTATCCCAGCTTTCGATGTGGGCCACGCGTGACGTGGCTTACGCAGATGACATACAGGCTTGGCAGCTGCTGTTTCCCAGGTGTCTTCCATCAGCCTGCACTCCTCAGTCTCCTCCTATGCCTTGAAAGCATCTGTTAAACTCCCCCACTGTATTGCAGCGTTCATCGTGAGCTGAAGTCTCTGCTGATAAACTGCTAAATCAAACCCAGCTGTAATTGTAATATCATCCCTCTCCTATCGTTTTCTCTTTATTAGCCAGGATCATTAAAACCAAAACAAACTGATAGTGCATTTTCATTGATAAATATATTTAAATTTGTCTTAGCATCCAAAACACCGATTAAGCTTTATAGAGTTTTGTACCTCAGAGCTTAATTTTATTAAACAATGATATAACAAAATTGAAATATAATGTCATTTCTTTGCTGAGACAACCAAGTTTTCCCACCCACAGTTAATTGCATTGTGTTGTTGGTTTTTTTGTCTTTTTTTCTTTTTATTTTTTTTTTTAACAGAAGTGGAAAAAATAGACAGGTTTGACTGAAACGACCTTGTGTTATTCATGTCACCAGTTGATCAGTCCTAGGACAGTTGCAGAGACTTTCATGTGTCTTCTCAGCAGCCAGAAGGACAATGATATGTGGCTGGAGAGCACACGCCTGGGCTTCCTGTGTGTAGGAAAGCACGAGCCTCATTGAGACAGCAGTAATTTTCCTGGGCTGTCATACCTGATGACACCATCTGACTGGTGCTGTGGGATGCTGTTGTAGTTCGTTGGCTATTCATACCTTCAACGCACCTGCCTTGGGAGGGACCACCTTGTTCAGTTACCTGCCAACACAGAGATGAATTAGTGCTCCAGGTACATTATTCAACCAATGAATTATAATTCTAAGTTAAAAGGATTATAGAAGAATGGGACAATCGGTTGGAGTGGGATTACGGGCAGATCTCTGCTGAGCCTGGTTGCCCATGGTGCAGGGCTGAGCAAAAAAAACATCTTCCCTGCAGCTGGTGTAGGAGGTCCCTGGGCTGCAGGACCCAGCTTACCCCCACGTTCCTGGCACCGAGATAGTCTGAGAGGAGAGAGTCCCAGATTATGAATTTTAGCTACTTCTGCCTCAAAGTGGAGCTGTAGAAACAATCTATATCACGATACTTCCCCACAGCAGCAGCTGTAAGAGGCAAGAAGCCAAGGTAGTTTCTGTGACACCATGTACTGATCTTTCTAGAAACTATTCCTGTTTCTTAGAGAATTTTCCAATTGGAAGAAAACAAATTACAAATGTAATTACTGAATGATAATAGAGCAAGCCAGCGTAGTTGCTTTGTAGTTATGAATGCTGCAAGAATTTCATCATATCTTACGGAAGCTCTCGGTTTAAGCCATTGTCCACCCATTGCTGCAGAATAATACTTAAAAGATAATTTATGAATGCATTGGAAAATTTGCTATTTATGAGCAGATCACCTGGTGTGTGTTTGTCATACGTTCCCTCAGAGGTTGAACAAACTGTAATTGCCTCGGCGATGGTTGGTTGTGAAGAGACATGCTCCTGGGCTCGCTGGCTGGCATGTCCCTGAGCGGCTCCAGGGCACAGAGGTGGCGTGAGATGGAATGATGCCTCCGGGCACTCCTGGTTAGAGGCAAGCAGGGACCAAGGGCTTTTTTTTCTGCAAAAGGCCAAGAGGATGTACTGAGGAGGCAGGCCCAAGCCGTGGCAGACCTCCTGGGGGGGCAAGCTCCTGGGAAAGGGGACCCTCCGCAGGGATCTGGCACAGAGTCTGGAGAAGAGCCAGCCTGGAGAAATTGCACCGAAGCAGTGGGAGAGTTTTGTAGCTCTGCAGATACACCTTTACTGGCTGCATTAGGGAAGGTGGATGCTGGACATTCTGTTTGGTTTTTTTATCTGGAGATTGCTTCTAAAGAAGAAGAAAAGGTAAATTTGTTGTTTTCCTTCATGTTTGCTTTGCAGTGTTTAATCACACCAGCTCCTTAGGCTGCGTGCCTGCTTTCTTGGAATTTGCCTGGCTTCAGCTCCTGCCCATAGCTTCTTGTTATGCCTGCCTCACTTAGATTAGACAGACCTTTAATACCTGTTGTGTTCTCCCTGTGAAGGTACTTATACACTGTAATCAGGGCTTCTCCTAATCATCTTTCCGATGAACTAAACAGATTAAACTCTTTAAATCTCTCTGGGTAAAGAACTTTCTCTAATAGTCAAATTATTTTTGTAGCTGTTTTCTGCCCCCTCTCTAATTTGTCGAAGGCTTTTTAAAGCTGGGAAGGACGGGTTGTGCAGTTTTGCAGCGAGCCTCTGCTGTGTGCTGCACACACCGAAGCCGTCTCACCGATGCTAACCCCGTGTCTGCACACCCAGGGGCCGCGTTGCCGTGGTCCCACACTGGTGGCCCCACGAAGCGTGGAGAGAAGGACCGGCAGCTTCCTGAGGAGCAGCTGGGAAATTTCATTCCAAACCAGGATCAAACCCACTTGAAGCCTGTTCGAGACGTTAATTTGACCTGACGGTAAATGCCAGTGCTGGAGTTTCTGTATTCCAAGTTCTCTACCCAGACTGCCCCAGGCATCTTTCAAACTCATTGCGCTCCGGGACTGCAAACCAGGATGCCACCTGCGCGTCTCCATCCCCCATGGTATTTGCCATTGATAACTTCCCTGTTATCCATCTGCGTCGTCAACAATGAATTCACCTTTCAGTCACTGATTGAAACCGGTGACTGGGCTGCAGGGCTAGTTCTGACCCTTGCAAATTCCTGTCTAACAGTCTCCCCTGACTCCCTTTATTTCCCTTTTCTTCTCAGTATGTCATTCACCTTAGTGATTAATGAATATATCTGGGCTCCCAGTGATGCAAAGCTAAATGCCTTGTAAAATTCTGCCTACTGGATTAGATGTACCCATATATTTTTTTCCTTTTTTTTTTTTTGGTTTTTTTTTGTTTTTTTCCCAGGCTTATTTATAACCACACCCTTACCTCACTTACTTGAATCTTATTTCTGGGTTTCTACTGTCTTTGTCTGGGATTTATGTTGGACTAACGAACCCATGTCTACTCAAGTCTGCGTCTTTTGAACACTGACACATTTTTCAGTCTTTTGCCCTTTTCCCCAAATTTTAAATTAATAGTTAAGTGTACATATATTAAAAAATGTATGTATATGTGCATATATGCATGTAAATTATTTCACTGACCATCCTAACACTGATTTTTGCTTACGAGGGCTTTAAAAATTTTCAGACTCCATGCATCCTTAACATATTCTTTGGCTGTGAAGGAATGGGAAAATAATTGACCATCATCAAGGAAAATTTATGCACTTATTTAATTCTTTCTAATGCAGGAAAACATTGCTTTTAAGCAGACCTCATTTTTTTCAACACTGAAAGCAGTAAACACTGCTGCTATTAACTTGTTATTTAACGATGGATCTTTTGTCTTAAACATGGATATGACTTAACCGGAGCGCCGCTGGGCTCTCCCCAACGCTGCCGCGCGTGGCACCACGCAGGAGGCTGTGGGCAAACCCCTGCCTGGGTGGCCTCCAAAGCCTGCCCAGCCCACGGGTTGTTAGGGCTGGTGTTCCTCCGTGCCGTGGCTGAGCGGTGTCCACTCAAGGACCCGGAGTCTCAGTTTTCAGTAATTGCAGAAGAGATCAGAGAAGCTTTTGGGTGCAGCCCCAGCCTTGCCCTTTGGCAGGATGAAAGCCAGTGCCGACGTCCCCGTCGGCATCTTCATCCCATTAGGGATGTTGCATCTTCCCCCGCTGGCATGAGTTGCAGTTCCTCAGGCTGACTCTCCGGTTTACGGGCAATTAAGGAAAGGGGGAGGAAAACCACAAACTTCTCTTTGCTCCTGGCCACAACATTTCAACTTATTTATGGTTTGCTGAGTTTGAATTTAAACTATGTTGGCCTTGTTAGTGCCCAACCTTCTGGTGTTAAATTGAGCACTCTGCTGGATGTGCCAGCCAGCCTCCAACCCAGGCTATTAGCTCCCTTGCCTGGGAGAAGTGGTCTGGCTCATTTACACAGAATCCATCCCACAATGTGCTACAAAACTGATCTTTTTCTTTTTTTTTCTTTTTTTTTTTTTTCCCATTTTTATGCCAAGCATATATCAAGTTGTTCAGCTTCAGTGTCTCCTGCAGTCTTCCTGCGGGACCAGGAAGATCTCTGAGAAGACCCCTTGGAACTGTCTTTTCTGCATTTCTTTTCCAGCATTGGAGACATTTGTTAATTTGCTATTCTTTACGCTTCCCTTAGGCAATATTTTAGGAGAACTTTCTAGTAGTATGGAGTGCAAATCAGATGAGCCAAGTCTTTAGAGTGTTTTGAAGTGTTTTGCTTCACACAAGCCATTTGGAGATACTGGCAATAGTGAAACATGGACCAAGCATATTAGCATAATTCATGTGATGCCTGTTACTCGTTGGATGATGGCGTGTTTATAGTGCAGCTTTTCACTTGGTCCTGATTGAAGCTGGCATCCCCTGGAACGCAGGTGCAGCTCCTGGGCGGGGGGAGAGAAGAAATATTTTGCAAAAAGTTAAAGGGAAAAAGCTTTCATCTCAATTAGGTTTCAGACACCTTTTTTGTTTTCTTTTCTTTTTTTTTCCAAGGCGGAGAGAAATGATGAAGGGAGAATTTGGCTAGTTTCTAAGTAAACACGATAAGCTTTTGCATGTAAACAGCTGGGACTTTCTGTTGGCTTAGGGGAGCGAGACGAACTTGCGTGCGCGTGCTTGGAGGCGGCGTGACAATAGGGGCAGGGTTCCTGGTGCGGGGAGAGGGACGAGGCTGCCTCCCTCCCAGGCCCCAGTGGTGATGGCGGGCCCAGGAGTGCAGGAGAGGAGCAGATGGCTGTCCTCAGGCCCCGTGTGGAGACGATCCAGATCCCAGGGATGCCGAGGGCTCCATGAGCTGCCGAACGCCCCTAGGAGGTCCAGGTGTGGCAGCGCCCTCCCAGCCGGCCTCCGCACCCAGTCGCTGGGTTCCCTATGTTGGGTCGCTGCCTGACTTTGGTTTCCTCTGGTGCTTTTGTTTTCCGCATAGTGAAACAGCCAGTTGTGTTAATAGGGTATTAATGAGCACAGCAACAAAACTCCCTTGTTACTTGGAGCTATGCAAATAGTGATTATTTTGTTGTTAACGATCTTGTTCTACAAAGATAGCTCTACACCACTGTTTTTTCTCCTTTGGGTACCACTATTCAGCAAGAGTTGACTCACATGNCCAACAGTAATCCTTGTTTTACTTCTAAGACTTGATTCTCCAATAGTCTGTGGTTTTCTTTGTGATCGTAGACTACATGCTGCTAAAAGAAAGTTCAGTTTCTCATTATTGTTGAAAGTAGAACTTATTTTTGACATGCATGTCTATTCTTTAGAAGGGGCGGGGGGGGAAAGATAAAATATGAGATTACCATGGGACAGGGAGGTTGTTTACCATGAGAAGTTTGAAATGGGAAGAGGATGACTTTAAAGATCTGCGTGCCAGCTCATCCAGCAGTGGTGAGTTTAGAGCAGGAATTGTGGCAAGAGGCCTTGTGGCCCCTGTTCTGCAGGAGGCTGGAGCAGATGGTTCAGATGGTCCCTCCTGGCCCTGCAATCTGTGCATCCTCAGGAGAAAAAACCTGCTTCACAAATACGCAAAGTTCATGTACCTCAAATTTCAGTGTTTTTTACGTTAGCTTGAAATAAAGGATAGTACTAGTACCGAGTCATATTTTCAAAGACTTAGTAATATGATACAAATTAAGTATTTGGGGCAAAAGAAGAAATATAGTGTAATATTCCTATTTCATTCTCATTCGTTCTTTTTTTCTATAAATAGAACCATGCAGCGTATAATATATTCTCTCATGTCAGAATTTATCAGGGGAGTGCTTTGGCTGGGCAATTGCTGTGTGAAAAATTAAGGGTTTTGCCTCGTTCTATCAACATGATTTGGTTTCACTGTTGCATTAAAATACATTTTTAGCTAGCAGTCACATAAACTACAAAACCAAGAACAGAGCCCATTTTCATTTCAGAGGCGGATTCAGCATTTTTTGATGAACCTGGAATAGATCACTTGGTTACTCTAATTACTAAGGACCATTATTACAAATGCAACCAAAAAAACTAATGAACGTCGTGGCAATGCTAATTTGTGTCAGCCAACCGTGACACATCAGCCAGCTTTCCCGTGCAAACATGTTGAAGGGAAGAGGATAAAACAGAGTTACTTTCCATTCTGGAAATGCAGCGGCTGTTCCTGGATACTGTGCAAAGCCAAAGGGACTGAGTCGCAGTGCCGTTGCACGGATCTAATCTATGTATTTATTAGTTTTCCAGGGCGCACGGTTGATTTCTGGCAGTGGGGAGGCCAGTTATATGGAGAGCTGAAGTGCTCGGCAGGGTGCTGATGGAGCTGGTGCAGGAGAAGATGAGCAATCACAGGCAGACAAGCCCATATTAGTCAGATGCGCCTGTGACCGAGATGTGATCGATGCCATTAGCATCACCTGGAAGAGCCCTGGGAGAAAGTGCTATTTCTGGCAGGCACCTTGATTTTTAGAGAATGGAGATGATTTATGATTAGGAAAGGCTGCTGGTGGACTGGCTTGGTGCTGGAGAAGTTAATCATTTGGTATGAGGATACCGTGATTTGTTTGACGTTCCCAACTTGTGTTGTAAAGATTTTGTGTCAGGCAGCATTTATGCAGGAGCAAAATGAGTCTTATTCTCATTTCACTCTATTTGTACCCCATAGGGAGAGGTCTTAAAACACCTTTGGTGGTTGAAAGCAGGTGAGGATTTGGGGGCTCCTCAGTGCCGGCTGGCAGGGGAGCATGCGTTCAGGCAGGCAACTGTATGAATCCCCACAGAGCAAAGGGAAAAGGCATCCTGACACTGTGCTTCTGGGCACAGGGGCCGTTCTCGTGGCAGTAGATGATGCTCTGCTTCAGGCTGGTGGAGTTTGCTCCTTCCTGAGCATCCTGCACACCATCTCCTGGGCATAAGGGATGGGAAGAGAGCAGAGTCCACTGTGCTGTCAGAGGTGGGACATGCCCTGCAAGAAGGCAATGGCCAGAGCCTCCCACCTGAACTCGGTTAGGGATGGTACAACCTTCTCACCACACAGCCACCCTGAATTGCCTCCTGACATTGTCAGTTGCCACAGAACCTGTCTCTTGGTAAAGATTTTTGGTGAAATGCAGTATAACAGGACTCTTGTACTATCTAAGGGTCTCAAACTGTCATGGCTGGGAGGGGGAAGCAACAGTGTGCGATTTGCCTTCCTGGGCTCTGGTTTCTCTAACACAGGGGTGTGGTGAGGAGTCAACCACAGCTATGATTTACTTGGAGTAAAAGTTCCTTAGCTTCCCTGGAAAACACTGACAGAAAAAAATTCAAAATATTTTCCCTGGGGAACTTCATGAACTAATTCATTGTACATCACAAAACAGTGTGATATGAAAATGGATCTGGAGATACTTCATATTTAACGTTGGAAAACAGTGGCAGAAGCTTTCACTAAAACGAAAGCTTCTCACCTAGAACTACAACTTTTCAATCCGATTTGCAGTGTATCAGTATAGTAGAAGAAGACTAGATGGAAGGCAATGTAAGTTAATTAATTAAATCAAGACGCTACCCAACAGGAAAAGACTGGGATACTCTGTTCCCTGTGTGTTTTATTTCATGGAAGCAAGTGTTTCAAACAGCTGAGTCTCCACTCCAACCATGTGCCTGAGCATGTGATGAAATTTCCCTTTCTTCAGTTAAGAACTTTAGAACAAGCTGAACGTCAAGAGGCGTCCATCCTCTTGGAACCATTGTATGACTCATCTGAAGATTGTTATTTAAACATTTCAGCTGAATCAAGAAACCTGCCCATCCCAAAACAGGAACAACAGTTCAGTGTTAGCCTGTCCCACCTGGGAGCCAAGCCAGGCAATGTTCAGCACAAGGTAATTAGAGCTGCTGGAAAATTCTGAACTAAGTTGACTGAGAGGCAGCTTTTAAATTCATTGGGTGAGTGCTAATAACACCTGCAGGTCACTCCTGGTTGCCAAAGTAGAACCTGTACCAACAGAGCATGCTCTCAGAGGGGAGAAAATGGTTTGGTTTAATATGAGTAAGGATGAGTTTATATGAGTGATGTAAATGTCTTACAGAGAGCATGAAGAGCTGTAATCAGCCAAACGGGCAGATAATAGAGAATGCACAGACTTAAAAAAGGAGTAAAAATGATTGCATGTAGTTTTCTGGCATTGAGTGTCAATGGATGAATTTGGGAAGGCTGGATTTAACTCCATTCCCACCCGCACACATGTGTTTTCAGCTCCCCGGCTCCGTCGGCCGGCTGGGTGCGATAGTGTCACCCGCCCTTCAGTCCCAATTATGCAGGTAAGCCCACACGTTTGTATTCAGCTCTGTGAACGTATGTTGACTTATCTCGGTCAAGAAAAATCGCCTGAAGGTCTATTGGAAAAGCATTATGAAAGGGCACAGACAGCTATTTTAGATTTTATATTTCCCAAAAAAGAAAGGCTGCTGGAGAAACTGAAGGCAGAAAGTAATTTGGGTGATAATGACCATAAAACAATACAAAATGATGGAATTTGTTATTCTAAAGAAAGGAAGGAAGGAGAGCAACAGAATAACGATAACGGAGTTCAAAAAAGCAGACTTCAATGAAGTCAGGGAAGCAGCAGTGAGGGTGTCCCGGGAGGATATTCAAAGGCAAAACGAACTGCAGCAGAACAGGCTGTTACTGAAAAGCTGCTTTAAAGGCATGACAACAACCTCCTGTTGCAAAGGAAAGACAGGCATTCCCGAGGCTGCTTCTCGGCTCTCTGAGGACGTGGAGAAATAAAAAGAATCCTCTGGAAAACCAGAAATAAGGGCAGACGACTAAGGATGAATATAAAGGAATAAACTCCTACCTATAAGGATAAAATCAGAAAGCAGAAGGCATAAAAGGGGCAAAGAACATAAAAGGCAAAAAGGCAGGCATCTATAAATGCATCGGAAAGAAGAGGAAGACGAAGGCACGTATAGCTCCGGTACTGAGCAGCAAAGGGAAGTGAACGGAGGCTAAACTATTCAATGCCTTATTGTTTCAGCCTTCAGAAAAAGGTTAATTGTGACCAGACACTTACTGCAATTAATTTTAACAAAGGGATAACAGGGAAAGAAAAGATTAAAGTATACTTAGGTGAATTAGATGTTTTCAAGCAATGGGAGCCTGATGAAATCCACCCTAGAATACCTGCTGAATTGCCCCAGAAAACCCCTGAATCAGCGGTGATTGTCCATGGGGAGGTGGGGTGGTGAGGAATACACGGGGGGTGCTTGAGGATGGCAAACGGAGCCCCCCCCCCCCCAAACACCCTCAGAAAATTATAGAGCTGGAAGCCTAACGTAAGTACCTGAGCAGGTACTAGGACAAATGGTTCAATAATCAGTTTGTGGGTATATATAAGATATTAAGATGATCAGAAAGAGCCAACAGGGATTTTTCAGGAGGAAATCAAGACAAATCAGCGTGATTTGTTCTGACAGGATAACTGGCTCAGAGGTGAGGGAAGCGGCTGAGGACGCAGCTCCAAGTCAGCGACTTGGGAACTAAGGAGCTAGGGCCTGGATGAGCCTGTGGTGGCACTCACCTTCCCAAACGCCTCCTGAAGGCTGCCAGCGGCTTTCTGCCAAACCAAGGAACATTTTACTCGGTATTTTTTCACCTGGTTGTTAAGCTACGCTTTAAGTACGCAACAGATGACAGTGGTGCCCCTTTTTGAAGCAGTGACAGATTTCAGAAAAATAGCAAAAGAGAAGCAAACCTGAATATAGAAGAGAGCTCATGTCATGCTAGGCATCCCATCTGAAGTTTGTTGATGTATCTGATGTCTTGAGGTTTTCAAATAACAAAACAGTTAAAAGCAAGTTGTAATTAAGATCTCTTTTCTAGTCTTTCTTTGCCCTAGCTCAAGAGGAATTTCCATGCCTTCCCCCTGCCCAAGCTCTCTAACAAATTTTCACATCCATTTCTGGTAATTAATGAGGTGCTTGGCTTGAGCGTGCAGTAAGCCTGAAATAGCAGCTCTGAGAGCTGAGGATTTTGGTGCCTCTTAGAAGTTCTAGTTTGGTTCTTGGACCCTGCTAACAGCATCCCAGTGGCATACAAGGCTGAATCACCTGTAACAAATATATCCCCGCTTGGCTGAAGTAAATGTTAGCTCTTCTGTCACTGATCTTTAATTGTGGGGATGGAGAAGTGGCATGTCAAGGGTCCCTCCTGGCCTGCGTAGGTGTGTGTTGGTGTGCACCTGCTGTGCCATGGGTGTACCGGGCTTAGGGATCCTTCACCTGCTGCCTTTTAACCTCCAGGATGGAAGAGCTGGATCCCAAATGGGGGGTGAGACAACCATCACAGGGACCTTGAATAATTTTGGCTGGGAAGGACCCCTGGAAGTCCCTGGTCCAAGCTCTTCCTCAAAGCAGCGTGAGCTTCAGAGTTAGGTCAGGTTGCTCAGGGCTTGTTTATTTGCACAGTGAATATTTCTAGAGATGGAGGATCTACTGCTTGTCCAGGTCCTTGTTCCAGTGTATTTTACAAAGCTGTAATCCCACAAGTGAGGGGATTTTCTTCTAATCTCAGCCTCTAGACATTTCTAGAGCAAGAATCACTACGTGTGTTAGTACCTTTGTGTACATATAGTATACCACTGAAGGTATACTTTCACTCATATCATATATGAAAGAAATATGTTAAAATTAAAACCAGACTGCTATAAATATTTTCAATTAAAATTTTACATTTAGAATTCATTAAATTAGTTTGGGAAATGCTGTACTTCAGGTAATGGTAACATCCTAGCTTGGATCTATTTTGGTTTACGGGAATCGTTCTAAAAATATCCTTCCATGAAAATGTATTGTGGAACTAGAGCCATGAAAATCTTTTGTGGTGTTATATTTATTTGGAGCAGTTCTCACAGAGTTTTGTAAGCTCTGAATCAACGCATGCTGGAAACAGGAGAATATTCCTGTGCTTTCATTGTGTTATGTCCTTTCCCATAGAACCCAAATATCAAAACCTTGAGACGTATCTTAAATGCCTGTAACCAACAGCTATACCAGGGAAGAATATGCTTATAATGTAATTTTTTCTCCTTTTGTAGAATGTCTTTAATAGAAAAGCAAGCAAAACATCTGAATGAATTTTATATGTTCCCTGAACTGCTCAAGCTTTTGAAATAACTCAGCTTGAAGTTTTAGTCAATATGAATGGAGACATTTAAAAAATCTATGTGCTCTTCTGTCAATAAAAGATGGCAAAAGGCTAAAGAGATGAAAACAGACAGTAGAGTCAGAGATGCAACCAGTACTGAGCAAGCCCCACAGGGAACAAGCCATTAGTAACTGTAATCGACAAATTTGATATGAATTTATAGCAGTGTTGATAACTAAAGAAACACCTTTCTTGCATACCTTTGAAAAAAGATTAGTGGCTTCACGTCTCCAAAACCTAGCCTAATTTAATTTTTGAAATAGGCATATTTAACTTAGAAGTTAAATAATTTGAGCATTTTACAAGTACCATTAATAGGAGTGACTTCAGTTGGCAAGTGGCTCCACTCCCTGATATGGTAAATGTATGCCTGTATCAACATAGAGTTAAAATATTTATTTTAATTTAAAATCTAGGTAAAATTTTAGTTAAATCAACAAGGCTTCCATACATCAGAGGAGCTTGGACCTAGAGGCTGTGTTGTTCTGGGACATAAGACTGGAGGCAACCCTGGACCATGCAGCAGAAAGCAGGGTCAGCGTTGCGTGGGCTTGGCTTAGACACCTCTGCTGTCCCTTCACAGCGTGGGACCACTGACCTGTTCACTTCTAGCCCAGGCATCATTTCATCACACTCCACCGCATGATGTGGAAACAGCCCACGCCTGATGCCGCTAGCAGAAACTGCTGATAAAACAGCCCATTAATGCTTAATTCAGTTCCTGAGAAATCTTAAATTCCCTCTTTTCTCAACTCACTTTGCAAATCCTGGGCTCTCTGGAGAGCGCAGCAAGGTGAGGAATTAGGCTCTGTTATTAAATGGCAGCGAGCAGTCAGGCTTATGTGAACCACCAAGGACCACATATGGCCTTCATGACTGGGGGAATGGAGAAATACCTTCATGGGAAGGAATTTTAGGACAATTCAGAAAGCTCCAAACCTAGAAGAGTTTTGGGTGTGTTCACCAACTTTTCTGCTGTGAGGTCGTGGTGCTTTCTGAACATCAGCTGTGCAGCAGCACGGCATTCCCGGTGCCAAAAGCCAAGCATCCAAGATGCCTTTTGAAAAGAAAGTCAGATCAGATGATGTTGTGCTAGTCAAGTTTGATAGCCCTCATGCTTTACCTAAATACAGAGGATGCTCTAGAGGTTAGCACAATGACTTGTGATAATACATGCTTCTTGACTTGGTTGGATTTGACCATCATGAGTTGCATGAGGCTGGAACACTGGAGGGCTTTGTATACAGGTGTAGTAGGGAATTTTTGATAGGGAATTTCTGAGCAACCTGTGAGCATAGCCCTTAGCCTTGTCATTGTAAGTGGCACTGCAGGAGAATTTCAATCACCTGTGGTACTTCTTATACAGCAAAAGATTAGGTTTAGCTTTTGAAAAGATGTATGCTACTTAAGAATTGGGGGAGTAGGTAGGTACCAAAAACACATCAGAAGCATGGGACTGTGAGATATGCCCAGAAGTAAAAAAAGGTAAGGTGCATAGCAGGGGATATCTCACATGAATAGCCTTGTATCAAAGTTTAACTTCTCATGAATGTGCACCATTTTCCCTGGTCCCTGGAAAGGACTTTCATGCCATGGGTCAGATTCATCTCACCAAACTTACAGTCGTCTAGTCTAAACTGTTTGTGAAGATTTGTACTGTAGCCCTACTACTTGACGTATCTTATTTGCATGTTGCAGTTTGCAAATGCCATGTGTCTGACAACATGGGGAGTCTGCATCCCTGAATGGCTTTGAAGTACTCAATGTTAGGAGAGATAAAATCCATCGTTAGATTATATCGTGTGTGATACAGTAAATTGGTCATCATCTGAGCAAATTATAAAAGACTGAGTAGCCTGGGAACATTCTCCATTTACCAGCATCCCTGAGCCATCTGGTAGGAGAGAAACAAAAGTTCCCAGGCTGATGGCAGCTATCAGAGTGCTGTGAAGTTATGTGGGTTTCCTGAGTAGCTTGGACATAGGTTTATAAGTCAAAATCAAGAACCTTAATTGGACCCATAAACAGCAAATGTTGCTCTCAATGATTTGTTCCAACTTTTTAGTAGATTCTTCAAGCTTGCAGATGGCACCAAGATGGGGGTGAGTCTCAATCTGCTGGAGGACAGGAAGGCTCTGCAGAGGGATCTGGACAGGCTGGATCGATGGGCTGAGGCCAATTGTATGAGGTTCAACAAGGCCCAGTGCCAGGTCCTGCCCTTGGGTCACAACAACCCCATGCAACGCTACAGGCTTGGGGGAGGGTGGCTGAGGGGAGACCTTATCACTCTCTACAACCCCCTGACAGGAGGGTGCAGTGAGGAGGGTGTTGGTCTCTTCTCCCAATTAACTAGTGATAGGACAAGAGGAAATGGCTTCAAGTTGCACCAGGGGAGGTTTAGATTGGATATTAGGAAAAATGTCTTTCCTGAAAGAGTGGTCAAACATTGGCACAGGCTGCCCAGGGAGGTGGTGGAGTCCCCATCCCCGGAGGTGTTCAAAAAACCTGTAGATGTGGCATTTCGGGACATGGTTTAATAGGCATGGTGGTGTTGGGTTGATGGTTGGACTAGATGATCTCAGAGGTCTTTTCCAACCTTAACGATTCTGTGATTCTATGAAAACATAGCTTTGTTCCCTCTAGCTTTCTTTTATCAAAAAACACTTGCCAGGTGGGGACCTGGACTGGGGAAAGCTGGAACTTTAAATATCCCCAGCTTCAGACAGTAGCTGGTATGTGGATGTGTGCGTCATTTACCTCACTCACGTTCTTCCTGCTGTCAGCTGAGCTTCAGTGCATGAAAAACAAGTCTGGGTTCAATGAAAATTGGAAGAAAACAGTTATTCATGGTATAGAGGTTATTATGTAATGACCAGTAGTCATTCATCAGAGTATTTAGTCTTGCATCTCAACGAGGTTTCCTTACTGCAATACTTTCACCTTTTGTATTCTCCTTTGTGCCCCAGGAGCCCATCCCCATAGAAACTTGATCATCAGTGCATCTCACCTTAAATAAAGCTTTGGCATAAGGAGGATCTATGAAAAATACTTTACCATGTAGTTATGAGAAAAGCACCGGTGTTTCCTTCAGTGGGCACTAGGCAGTGGATCACTCTAATGGTGCTGTTTGCAAATATCAAACAATAATGGAAAGTATGACAATAATGAAGTAAGTAATCAGATGAACTGTTGAGTACAGGTGCCTACATTTACAACTCTTTCATCAAAGAGAAAATTAAGCGCTCTTAGAATATTATGGCAAATTGCTTGCTGTTATACGACTACTAATCAGGTGGAGTACATAAATGCATCAGGAAAAATCTTCTTCAGCAATTATGGCAATAGATGATTAAGGCACAGAGCACATCATGGGACAGTGAATGGGCTCCTTTTCTCCGCCTCAGGATGTAAATGGTTGTTGCAAAAACAAGCAACAAAAACCCAGAGTCACCAGCACCTCTGATGAAGTTTAGCTGATGGTACAGAGTACGGGAGAACGTGACTCCTGCGCCTGCGCGGTTGTGTCACACAGCCCTCAGTGCCCCGAGGCCAACTCTTCTCCTCAGGGGCTGGAGACCGTGCAGGGGCTGTAGGTAAATGGTCTGTAAGCAGGTGGAATGTGGGGTGGACCTGGCATTACCTTACCTCACTGGCACCCTTCAATGCAACACCACAGCTGACACTCAGACGCAGCCCAGAAGACTTTGTGCCCCCAGACCAAGCCCTGGAAGGCAGAATGGTGGAGCCATGCTCTGGCACCTTTTATGCGTGCTCTGCCTCTCCAGCCACCTTGGGACACAGAGAGGTGCCTGTTTTGCTGCTCCTAGTGCCCCACCAGTTCCCAACTACTGCAGGGCAATCCCCAGTGGACATGGGCTATGAGGACACCCACACCTAGAGGTGTGTTTATCCACCTCAACAGCCTCCCGGGGCAAATAGCATGGCTACTACATCATCTCATGTCTGTCCCCCCTCCCACGGCTTTCAGAGAAAAATGTGCTTTCCTACCTACTGTTTTCCAGCATCTCAGGCAGCTGATCAAGCCCTGCATTTTTTTTCTTGCTTCCTCCTCATCTTTTGGAGTTCAAGATGCAGTGAGGCCCCCTCCTGAGTCAAAACAGGCAGTCTCTTGAGCCAACCTCCTGCCTCTCAGCCTAGACCTGCTGCTTACTGGGACAGCTGCAGACAAGCCTCATTCTGTGCTTGGCTCTTCTGAGCCTTGCAGCTGAGGGAAGAACATGGTAAGGATTTGAGAGAGGGCTTTGACTCGGAAAGCAAGCTGAAGACCGCTTCCCTGTGCTGCAAGGTGGGTGCTCAGCCTGGGGACTGATGCGACTGTCCCTTGCGTCCTCATCTCTGAGGGGAAGCCGGGCTGCCCTTGGCAGGATGGAACAGGCTGTTGCTCGTTCTCCTCCTCTGTGAAAAACCTCTTCTCCAAGCTGCCGATAAAATATGTAATAAAATCAGACTCTTGGCAGAGCCCCTTCTGCAAGATGGCTTTGTGGGTCCCTTCTCTACAAGCTGAGGAGGAAGAAATAAATTAGTTACAGGATGCAACCATAGATCTTGACTACAACACAGAGCGCGTGTCCGTGCTGAATCAAATGACAATTCTGGAGGAGCGCTGTGTCGTGCCAGGCTCCTGCCGGCAGTGGAGCTGCTATAAGGTTTCTGGTAAGGTGCTTTCAGGGCAGCAGAGTTGCTGTGAGGAGTTTGTGATAGCATTTCCCAAACCCTGCATATTAATTGCAGGGATGCAAAGTAGGAAATTGCTAACTGCTGTGTCAATGCATTGCGTCACGTTTGAATCCCTGATCAACAACCAAACCCTGTCGTTTGATATTTAGAGACTAAAAATAGTGTATTCCTCCAAGAGCATGGAAAGTATCCTTTCATTTAAGCAGCACATATGCATCCTTTCAGTTTATCAAGGCACCACTGTTACCAAGTAAGCATCCTTCCATGTTCTGTCTTCAAGACTGAGCTTTCTGCTGCCCAAGTCCTTTCGTCATGTTATACCTTAGCAAAGATCCTTGTGTTGTGAGAGCATGCAAGCTCTCTGTCAGCCTCAGTGACTCACAATTAGTATGGCAAGCCATACAAAAAAATGAATTGGGTTTTGGATGTCTCGGGATAGAAGATAATATAATTCTATTACAAAAAAAAAAAAAAAAAAGTATCTTTCATCTGTTCTCTGCTGCTAGTTTCCAATTCTCTGCTATTGGGCTTTACAAATCCTTCATATTTCCTTTCATTTAATTCCTGGCGAGTTTGGGATTGTGAAGCTATTCCTGTGCTGACACTTGAGTAGCAGATGTGCTAATATCTGCATGTATCCACTTAGTCCATGCATAAAAAACCCAGACTGCTGCCTTTTTTTTAATTGTGTGCTGGTCCACAGGGATAGTCCATGTCCTGTCATCTTAGCCGCTGCTTCTTGCACACAGCTCACAGTGGAAAAGAGCTGGAGCCCAGAGAGAAAGCTGTTGAGGTGGCCATAGTTTTTGGGTTGTGTCTTACAGGGGATGGAGCGGGGGCACCCAGCTAATTCCCTGGAAGAGGAGGGATGGGAGTCTGGAAAGGTGACTAAGTACGTCCTGGATGTCTGGACGGGAAAGTCAGCTGTGCAGGATTACATTCCCAAAAATCATGATGCATTGATAGGGCAGAGCCTTACGTCGTGGGTTGCTTTCCAAAGGATCTGGAAAGCATTCCCCTCTGCGGCGAGGACGTGGGCTGCTCAGCTGCCTACCGTGGAGCAAGTCCTGCTAACGCTGCCTCAAGTCCATCTCTGCTTCCTGGTGCACAGCAGTCGCGGTGTGAAGGATGCACTAGCGTGGAGACACGCTGGCTGCAGGGGCCGGCCGGACTCTGGGTCTGCTAACAGGTACCCTGCACCTCCCCGTCGCCCTCCCGAGCAGCATCACACACGCTCACCGCTTCCTTCCCCCGCTGAAATGCAACGTGCAGAAGAACGATGCAGTGACCCCTCTCGCGCAGGCCGTGCTCTCTGAGTCTAGGTCTGTAGCACAAAGCTTTCCACAACCTTGGAAAGCAACCACTTCCCTCCCCTCCATCCCTGTCCAGTACAAGGAACTTGCTGACGGTGCTCCTTGGGAATCAGTCTCCCTCTTTGCCCCCTGACCAGGATGAATTTCAGTAAAAGAGGCACGGATCTCTGAAGGTGCTCACACACTGCCTCTTCCAGTGTCCCCAGTAAGCAGGAACCATGGCTCAGCTCTGCTGAAACACCGACTCCTACAAAGGTCCGTGTGAGCTTTGAAACAGGCATGGAGGAGCCTCGGTCAGTCCAGCACTGCAGCATGCACCCGTTCATGGCGGCTACTGCCAACACCTCAGAGATGTGGGAAACTAAAGCTTCGGAAATAAAAAGAGAAACGCAGATCCCTAAATGGAGCTGGTGAGGCAGTACTTTGCAATGCTGCTTCTCTAATTCTTAGGTGTAAACCAACATCTGCAGCACTCTGACTATGCTGCCAAACGGTTGCATTGGGGATACACTTATCAGTCCAACGTCTTCTCAGGCTGAGCGCAGCAACGTGCTGAGCCCCCGCCATACCCCCTGCAATTTATGAGAACACTTTCCCTGGGCACATTATCTCACACAATCCTGCCGCTGACTTTCCCCGTGGGACCACTTCTGTGCTGGAAGGTTTGCAAGTCTATATCTTAATTTGATACCAGCTGCTAGCAATATAGCTTTGACACCCCTACATCATTCCTCTTCTTAGGCTACAAGCTGCATCTCATAAGCACTTAAAAGTTTTTCTAAACATATTTAGGAAAAAAATAAATCTGATTATATAAAGTGTGTTAGAACTTGAGGGTGTTTATAATCTTTAGGGTTTTGAGACTCACAAGGAAGATGGTTACTGCTGTAATTCCTACCACTTGTATACTTAGAAACGGGAAACTAAGAACTTGTGTGGCTGCGCTCGCAGAGGAGGAGCCAGGAGGCCTCCCTGGGGCACTTCTGCACTACCGGAGCAGAAGGTTCCTCTGGCTGGAGCACAGTGGCTGGGGACTCCAGTTATCCAACACCTCCTGACTGGAGCTGGCACGTCACAGGCGGATGCAGCCAGAATTGTTAGTGATTCCTGGAGGCCTGCGAGAGTGCCCTGCTCAGGGTGACAGGGCGGGAGGGCACGGCTGCAGACATCTCATGCAGCCGCATCAGGCCGTGCACCCAGTTACCTCTCCCATGGGGGCTTTTCCCACCAGCTTTGTTCCGTGTAACGATAAACGTGCACCTGCAGAAGCCCAGCAACAGAAATAGAAAACTTGGCCTCAGAAGAGAAATTTGTAATCTGCTCACATCCTTGCAAAATTATAGCCCACAAATACCAGCAAACCCACTGCCTCCACAGATTAGTCTGTCTCCTTCTTGCACCAAAGCTACAAAATCAAAAGAGACAGCCAGGAAAATCTGCCTGTAATTATTCACAAGCACTACACATGTAACTCTCAATGATTTCCATCACTAATATTTGTGCTGTCACACTTCCCCTGCATCCAGTGTTACCCGTTGCTAACTGCGTGTGTGCACATACCTGCCCAGTTACCCGTGTCTGTGCGGGTCTGTAACTGGAGCGGTCTCTGCACGTGCAAAGGGCAGGCTCACCAGAGCTCTGCGGGTACCTTTGTGCGGTGAAAGCTCAGAGTATGTGTTTTTGGAAGCAGGAAAACATTCAAGCTCCTAAAGGATTTGTGGACTGTCCCTGCCCCACTGAAAAAGTACTCAAGTGTTGCACTGCAGAAATAGTCTCTGTCTGGTGTTTTGGACATGCATTGGGCATACTGAAAACTTATTGTTATTATAAAACAAGCATATCATTGTATTCAGCGCACAACCAAAGAATCCCTGTGTACGCCAACATGGTAATATTACACAAAAAATCATTCCTAAAGCCAAGCATGGCCTTGCAGCCAGTTTGGTGTACAGCTGCTGTAGGTACTGTTCTCGTACACGCTTTTGAAAAGTGCATGTCCTTTCTGGGACAGCACTGACAAGCTATAAACTTGCTTTACATTGGAAGGCTAAACAAGCTCAATCTATTTGGTTTACCCAGTGAAAAAGATTATTTCATCACTACCTAAGCACTTGCCGGGGAGATTTCTGATAGCAAAGGGCTCTTTTTTACCAAGGAAATGTGCAACAAGGTCCAGTGCCTGGGAGCAGCAGCCAAACAAGTTTGAAATGGAAAGAAACAAACATTTCCAACACCGAGCAAATCAAACCATCATGTCATCATAAGCAAGGTGACGTGGGTTACCCATCATGTGAAATCTGCCTGAAGACAGGGTGCGCTTCTCCATCAGTCTGTGGCAGGGGGAGGTTCCAGCCTGCTGGCAGACTCAGCACCTACTTCTGGCTGTCCGGGGAAGAAGAAACAAAGTCAATTTTCTTAAGTTAAAGAAACTCATAAATAAGAAGCTTGAGCATGCTCTCAGCTGGAGAAATGTTTTGGGGATAGCAGGTACCAGAAGGATGAAGTCACTGATTTAGCTTAAATCAGAGTTATGGAATTTATGCATTGTACAGTGACTTTGTGTACTTCACTTTAGCCCTTGTCTTTCCTTCAAATCCATACAGCAATGTATGGGCACAGCTACTCAACGGACTCAACAGATTGCCAGAAAGCCTGTTGACGTAGATCAGGAGGGTTGTGTAAAAAAAATACAGTTAGGCCAGTTTAACACATGATTTTTGATAGCAGAATCATCACTGTCTGTAAAGCTGATGTATCTGTTAGAGCTGGTTGACCCATCAAGGTATATAATGCATTATTAATGCGCAGCATTTTCCAGCAAACCCTCCAACATGTGTGTGTGTGGGTACATACACAGATACAGCGTAAGCGGTGTGTGCCTAAAAGCGTCCCCTGGGTGCTCTGCCAAAAGCTGAACCATCCACATGAAACCCCCTCGCTGCCGAACCTCTGCAGCAGACGTCGGCTAAGGGCAGCCCAGGGGAACGCTCCTGGCGCCATGTCCCTCCGGCCAGCAGCCCGCCGGGATGTCGTTGCGGCACTCGGGACGGCCGCGGCTGGGGAAAGCAGAAGCTGCGCGGAGCCGCTGCCCACCGCCCCGACGCCGGCAGGGTGTCCCCAGGGCAGCCTGGGCCTTTATAACTACAGCTACTCAAGAAATATGCATTTTAAAATATACTCTTTACTTCAGCGGAACTGCTTGTGCATAACAACATTTCGGGTTTCCTTTCGGTTTTGCTCTTGGTAAAATCTGAATGCAAAACCTTAATCATCTTGTGTTTATTTATTTGTTTACTTGTTTATTTATTTACTTGGTTGCCTTCTTGCCTCTCTCCAGCTCTTTGGGTTTCTGTGGAAAAACAGAGACAAGTTAATCTGAACCAAACGTGGTAATACTTGAAAAAGTCCTTCCCACCAAATTATAGGGAACAACATTTACTCTTCATCCATGTTCCATATTTTTGTGTCAGCTCTAATCACAGTCTACATCAGGCAGCATATGCCATGAAGGATTCGCTGTCCTAAATCACTTGGCTGCATTTCCCCCAGAGATGACCGAACAGCAGAACCTGACAGGCTCTTAGACTTGGGGAACTGATGCTGATCAAAGGCACAATAAACAATTTCTGTGAAAAAAAAAATCAGTGGGAGGGTTTTTTTTCCCCCAAAGGTCTATCCAAGTATAAAAATCTCATTGGAATATTTATACTCGTTTTTATATTTAATTTTAGAGGGTTTTTTTTCTCTCCTTAAAACTGTTAATGACATCCATTTCATCATAACATTGCATTATATTTTAAAGACAACCTGCATTTTAATTCACCGTCTTTTATAAATAGCCCATTTATTAACGTAATTCAAAAGCGCTCGACAAAAGCATTCCTCTGCCTCCCGTGGCATCCTCCAGTGGCTGATTTTTCCCCCCAAGGTGAGGAGGGCAGGGCTCCCCGGCAGCAGGCGCCGGAGCAGAGGGAGCTGCTGCCTGGTGGCGGTGGCAGTGGCGGCAGTGGTGGCAGTGGCGGCAGTGGCAGCAGTGGCAGCAGTGGCAGCAGCGGCAGCAGTGGTGGCAGTGGCAGCAGTGGCAGCAGTGGCAGCAGNNNNAGTGGCAGCAGCAGCAGTGGCAGCAGTGGTGGCAGTGGCAGCAGCGGCAGCAGTGGCAGCAGCAGCAGTGGCAGCAGTGGTGGCAGTGGCAGTGGCGGTGGCAGCGGTGGCGGTGGAGGTGCATGCCCTTGCTTCTACACCAGAGGGCAATAAAGTGAAGGTAAAATTTGTTTTTCCTCTATTAAATCAGAGTGGTTCAGAGGACAAAAGTAACTCACGTTATTATTTATAACTTGATAATTGAATATATTATTTACCTGCCAAATCTTTTATACAGTTGAGAAGCAGAACTCTTTGTATGTTGTTAATGCGTTGAACCAAGATTTTTCTTCCACACAATTGTATTTTATAAAGCTACAGTTGTACAGACCTTAAGTTTTTACCATGACAGAGATATTTATTTCTATTTTTATTTTTGAACAATAGATAACTTTATAGTATTATCTGTCATGTGTTCAAATATTTATAACCACCATGGAAGGAAATAAAGTGATTATTTCTCTCAGGAAATTAGGATGCCAGCTGCAAACCTGAAACACTTTGGATTTTGCAGATAAGTAAAACACTCTCTTCCATTGCATGGGCTGCCTCTGGAAATGCTGTGTAGCAGCTGGGTGTTTTTTTTAAAGCTGAAAGCATTTGACTTACCAGACCTTTAGTGCAGGTAGGAGAGAGGGAGGAATTATCTTAAACGTTTTCCCACAGACTTTACATGAAGAGTCCCAAAACCCATTACCAGTCACGGAGAAAGAAATACAGAAGAGTAAGGAAGGAGTGTCTGGGGGGTCATGAAAAAGGTAAGCTAAAAATGATTGCAACAAAAAGGAGATTCAGGGATCTGCTTTGTATGACAGCGGTTGTGGTGCTTTCTTGTCACTCTGCGAGAGCAGAAGGCACAGCCCGTGTCGGGGTGTCTTCAGCTCTGCCTTCGCAGTGCTTGGTAGGGAAATGCAGCTCCTGGTAGGGATGAAGTTAGCGAGGTCTGTGCTAAATATGGTTGGGAAGCAAGTAGATTTGAGTCATCAGGGAATACACAGATGGTTTTTAAAGTGCTGATGATCAAAGTATCAAGCAATGAGTTTGTGATCGTATGAACCCAATCAGCACCAATACCCTGGAATGGGTACCCTGGTGAATCAGCAGGCCCAGTAGCATACTCCTGGGATGTAGCTGCTGCCTGGGATGATCCCACATCTGGGATGTGCCTGCTGTCAGCCCAAGCCTCGCACCCAACATCCCTGAAGCTTCCTGACCTGCACTGATTGCAGAAGCAGGAGAAGCCTGGCAGCCTTTCAGTCATAGAAGTTATAGAATCATTAAGGTTGGAAAAGACCTCTGAGATCATCTAGTCCAACATC
Source organism: Scopus umbretta (assembly GCA_013400535.1). Classification (NCBI taxonomy): domain Eukaryota; kingdom Metazoa; phylum Chordata; class Aves; order Pelecaniformes; family Scopidae; genus Scopus; species Scopus umbretta. Next base: position 32,106 of record VZTL01007369.1, read on the forward strand.
AACCCAACACCACCATGACTACTAAACCATGTCTCGAAGTGCCACATCTACATGTTTTCTGAACACCTCCAGGGACGGGGACTGAACCACCTCCCTGGGCAGCCTGTGCCAATGCATCACCACTCTTTCAGGAAAGACATTTTTCCCAATATCCAATCTAAACCTTCCGTGGTGCAACTTGAAGTCATTTCCTCGCATCCCATTGCTAGTTACTTGGGAAAAGAGACCAACACCCCCCTCACTGCACCCTCCTTTCAGGAAGTTGTAGAGAGCAATCAGGTCTCCCCTCAGCCTCCTCTTCTCCAGGCTGAACAACACCAGCTCCCTCAGCCGCTCCTCATAAGCCTTCTTCTCCAGGCCCTTCACCAGCTCCGTTGCCCTTCTCTGGACACGCTCCAGCACCTCAACATCCTTCTTGTCGTGAGGGGCCCAAAACTGAACACAGCATTCAAGGTGTGGCCTCACCAGTGCCCAGCACAGGGGCACGATCACTGCCCTGCTCCTGCTGGCCACACTATTCCTCATACAAGCCAGGATGCTGTTGGCCTTCTTGGCCACCTGGGCACACTGCTGGCTCATGTGCAGCTGGCTGTTGACCATCACGTCCATGTCCTTTTCTGCTGGGCAGCTTTTCAGCCACTCCTCCCCAAGCCTGTAGCATTGCATGCGGTTGTTGTGACCCAAGGGCAGGACCCAGCACTTGGCCTTGTTGAACCTCATACAGTTGGCCTTGGCCCATCGATCCAGCCTGTCCAGATCCCTCTGCAGGGTCTTCCTACCCTCAAGCAGAACGACACTCTCACCCAGCTTGGTGTCATCTGCAAACTTACTGAGGGTGCACTCGATCCCCACATCCAGATCATTGACAAAGTTACTAAACGTAACTGGCCCCAACACTGAACCCTGGGGAACACCACTTGTGACCGGCTGCCAACTGGAGTTAACTCCATTCACCACAATAGTTTGGGCTCAGCCATCCAGACAGTTTTTTACCCAGAGAACAGTATACCTGTCCAAGCCATGAGCAGCCAGTTTATCCAGGAGAGCATTGTGGGAGACAGTGTTAAAGGCTTTACTAAAGTCCAGGTACACTGCGTCCACAGCCTTTCCCTCATCCACTCAGCTGGTCACCTTGTCATAGAAGGAGATCAGGTTAGTCAAGCAGGACCTGCCTTTCATAAACCCATGCTGACTGGGACTGATCACCTGGTTGTCCTGTACGTGCTGCGTGATGGCACTCAGGGTGATCTGCATGGAGGTCAGACTGACAGGTCTATAGTTCTCCAGATCCTCCTTCTGGTCCTTCTTGTAGACGGGCATCACATTTGCCAACCTCCGTCAACTGGGACATACCCAGTTAGACAGAACTGCTGATAAATGATGGAAAATGGCTTGGTGAGCACTTCTGCCAGCTCCCTCAGTACCCTTGAGTGGATCCCATACGTCCCCATAGAGTTGTGTGTGTCTAAGTGGTGTAGCAGGTCACTAACCATTTCCCCTTGGAATATGGGGGCTCCAGTCTGTTTCCCATCCCTGTCTTCCAGCTCAGGGGACTGAGTAACTGGAGAACAACTGGTCTTATTATTAAAGACAGAGGCAAAGGAAGCATTAGTACCTCATCCTTTTCCTCAGCTTTTCTCATTATGTTTTCCTCCATATCCAATAAAGGATGGAGATCCTCCTTAGCCCTCCTTTTGTTGCTAATATATTTATAGAAACTTTTTTTATTGTCTTTTATGGCACCAGTCAGATTAATTGTAGTTGGGTTTTGGCCCTTCTGATTTTCTCCCTGCATAACCTCACAACATCCTTGTAGTCCTCCTGAGTGGCCTGCCCCTTCTTCCAAAGGTCATAAACTCTTTTTTTTCCTGAGTTCCAGCCAAAGCTCTCTGTTCAGCCAGGCCAGCCTTCTTCCCTGCCAGCTTATCTTTTGACATGTGGGGATGGCCTGCTCCTGCACTTTTACTATCAGTAATGTAATCACTATCATCAATAGCAGTGCTTTGATCTCAGAAAAGTCTTTTAAAGAGAAAACACCAGAGTGGGTGTAAACTATGGAAGCTTTGACTGTGGGGGGTACCGTGAAAACATCATTCTTAAATTGAAGCACAATTCTGCTTATTTTGGGCTAGAGCAGTGGTTTGTTCATGCTGTAGAAGATAGATGCTGCTCAGGTGGATGCTTCTGCAGCCCAGGCTGGTGTCCTTGCTGCCTATGACTGTAGGACCATCTTCTTCTCTTGCATGAAAATACCAAAGACAATACAGAGCAGCATCATACCGGAGGCACAATAAATAAACTGAGGTTGATCTTTGTGACAAAAAATTGCTCTGCTCCTCTGTTGTTGCTGCCTCATCCTGACACATGGGAAGCAGCATGATTCAGACCTGCCTTTGGCTGCTATAACCCTAGGACACTGTCCAGATTACTTTTTCTGCTCCTGCTTGTATTTGTTTGTACAAAGCTGGTGCACCAAACAGCCTCGGCCGCTGGCTGTGCTCTCTGGGACTCACCTCCAGCTTATCATCCCTGCCAGTGAAGTCCTGCTGGGCTCAAACAAAGGTGTCATTTTATTCTGTGAGTCTAAACAAACCCTTTGGATCTTTTAGACCTTAGAATTGTGAAGATTTACAGCATTTGCCTTGCTCAGCCCCCCTTCACCCTGGAAACTAATGACCTCGGGCCAGGATGTTAAACATTCTAGCCAAAACGAGCTCTGAATGCAGGTGGTGCCTGCTAGAAAATGGTCCCTGTGTGGAGCTGCCATTCACGGATTCTCGACCATGGAGGGATACCCCTACTGACCATCCCATCTGGGTGGAGGTTGCCCAATGAGTTGGGGAAGGGGAAGGATGGGCAGACCTGGCAGACACCTGACTGCCTGCTGGCCTTGCTTGCTAAACCCTGCATGTCCTGCAGCACCAAAGCACAGCCACCACCCTAAGCCATCAAGGGGATAATTGGGCCAGATTGGGCTGGATGAAAGCAAAGCTTCTTTGAACCATTTTCATCTTGCCTACGTGCAGTTTTAAATGCTGTATTAAGTTGATGCAGAGAAGGTAGCACAAAGAAAACTCATGCACCGCAGAAAGCGCGTGGTGACTGCCCTTTGCAGGCTCTTGCCCTGTAGTGAGGAGGAGGAGGAGGCAACAGAGGAGCCGCAGAGCGCTCCCCGGCTGCTCTCGCTGTGCACCCACGGAGCAGGCACTGAGCTGCGCCTTTCCCCCCGCCTTGCTGTGCTTATCCCCATGGCGATAACAGCGACAGTGTTATTACTTGTCACCAGGTACAGCTGATGGGTATTCTGTTTTGGGAGTTTCTCAATTCATAATCTCGCCTGTATCCCAGTTTGCAGATCTATACCATCCCAGAAGAAACTTTGTCAATAAAGATGGAATTACAAAATGTGTAAGCCCTTAGTGAGCACGAGCGGGTTATAAGAACTTCGCTCTCGTCACAAGAGTGAGACTATCGTGAGATGTCAGAAAGACAGGAGCCAGGCACCAGCAGAACCACGTGCATGTGGTTCTCAACCGTCTCTGCAGTGGCTTTGGCTGGTGCTCTTGGAGGGAAAGACGAGGTGGGACAGTTATGGGAACAAGACCTTTCAAGCCTCACCTGCAAATCCTGGCTGCCAGACCTCTCCTGAGAACAAGGGATAGGTGCCTGCTCCACCTCGGTTAGACCCAGACCTAACCAGTTGGCTCCCAGTCCTGCCCAGAACCTGTTTCACCTAGTAGGACCCTGCGGTTCCTCAGGGCATGCCCCTGCAGCGCTCGCTACCGGCCCCTTGAACAGGAGCAAATTCTCCATGGAGAGGGTAACTGAAGTCGATGATAACCTCCACCTGTAGATTCTCAGGTTCTATTTTCTATTTACCAGTATTTCCTGTAGTTTGAAGGAAATTATGTCAGTGTTCTGAAAGTGCTCCCTGGTTTAAATTAAAGATCATCTGTGATGACTATAATTTGAAACTTTTGAATCAGCTCAGAAGTTAAGTAATATTAACAACTCTCCAACTGTTTGATATGCCTATATTTGAGCGAAGTATCTACCCTTTTTAATGGAAACCTGAGGATCATTTCTGAACAGCTGATGATCTTCCCTTGTGTGCAGTGCTCTGCGGCAGAGCCCCACGCTGCCACGGCCTGGCAGAGGGATGGCTGAACAAGGAGCACCGTGCACACACGCTGCTTAATGGCACTTCAAATGACTTTGTCTTTTTTTTTTGAAGATTACTCAGATAATATAGTTGAGAAGGAAGGCAAAGGCCAGTGCTCAAAACTCCCCGCACTGTGAAGCCATAGCGAAACCTGTGCTCCTGCGTTGCACGGCACAGCATTGCCAGCTGTGGGCATGGGATTTATGCCTGCTGTGAGGGAACTGGAAATTAGGGGTATTTTCTGCTTGAGAGGACGAGAGGTCAGCAAAAGAAGAGGCTGCACACGTGACTTGTCACTAATAAACAGCACCTTCCCCTCCAGCGATGCTTGAGATTAGCAGGTTCAGTTAAGAAGAAGCTGTAGCTTGGGTCATTAAAAAATGAAGGCAGCAAAGCTGGGCAGAGTGAGGAATAATTTTCCTGGCATTTTAAAGATTACCTGAAAGCACCCAGGATATTATGGCTGCCTGCTGACAAGAGGCTTGTTTTTCTTCCACCTCCTCTGCCTTTTTGAATCCACAGGCTGCTTTGCTGCCTGCGTCCCTGCTAGCGCCAATTCATCAGGTCCTTGAACATCAAAATGACACTTTTTTTATCATTAAATTAATTGCAGGCACAAGAAAGGAAGGCTGGATCCTCAGTGCCTAGTGTGTGGAGGAGGAGCCCAGGTTACTGTGGTAGCTTCTCTTTCCAAGCTTAGCACAAACTCTGAAAAAAATTCCCTAACATTGAAATTTGGCAGGCTGCTTGTACATGGGGAGTTATTTTTTAGAGAGTAAGTGAACAGCAGCCAAAGAAGGGTACAAGGAGATGTGAACAATGTTGCTCATGAATATTTTGCAACACTGCTCTTTAAAAATTGGGGTGGACTCGATTTTGCTCTTTTATATTTCTGTCACCCAAAGATAATCTGGAGATCTGTGCTTCTGATGTTCATGCCTGTGATACCCAACGAAGCTGAATGTTAAAAATTATCTTCTTTAATAAACCACAGAGAATGTCCATTTTGCAGAAACGGGGGAAGTTCAGGATACCTGAGCCGGTGCTGGTCACCAAAATACTAATGTCTGCTTCACAACACACTTTGGTGCTCTGCTGGCACAAGCTGAAGCTGCTGTTGCAGAGACCTACTGAATCCTTCATTGTACTGAGCTTCTCAGTAGTGCATGAGTCTGGGAAGAGATGACCCACAGTAATATGGAAATGCAAGTTGCTGTTCTTTCCATAGTAACTTTTTTATACTTTGAAAAAAAAAAATATTTTGTAAAAATTATTTTTTTTCTGTGGAAAATATTGATACTTTGCAGTTATTTTGTGTCCTGAGCTGGGCGGAGAGGATCCCTAACAAGACCTTCTACCCTGAGAAATGCCACGTAGATCCAACAAGATGTGGATGTGCCATATGTACCACAAGAATCTGACTTTTCAGGAACCCTCCATTAACTGAATATGCAAAATGTTCGTGGGGAGCTTGTTAAGTTGCAAAAAACCTCATTTGCATCTACAAAGTGGCTGGCAGGTACCGCTGTACTCAAGGGTGATGGAGGGGTTGTGGGTTGGCTGTTCCTTGCGTGCGAGTGCCATCGGCAGAGGTGACATTTCTGGCTCACACTGTTTAGCACTGTGCTTCCATGCCGCAAGAAGGAGGCTAAAACGCCTGCAGAGAGTCAGGGTGCTTGCAAGGATCTCACAACCCTGGGAGAGACCACCAACGAGGTTTTTGCCAGTTCCTTTTCTTAGCAGGACCGTGTCCAGGTTGCTTCAGGTCACCGGCAACGGGAGAAGCCTCCACACGACAGCTGGGTCTGCCGGCACCCGTGGCCGAAAGGCGGCACGTGCAAAGCTTCTTCGTTAGGGACCCGTGGGAGGGGAGCGAGGCGGCGCTGGCACGACGGGCCCCCGCTCTCACAGCCCTGCTCCCATCAGCCCTGCGGGACGGAGCCGCCAGCCTCTGCCCACGCACTCCATTGATTTGGGGTTTGCCCAGTTGAACGGCAGTCCGCTCGAACGAACCGCCAGGTTCATTTCTGAAACCACAGCAGCACGCGGTGCATTGCTAGGCATCTTTCAACAAATGCTCAGTTCTCCTTTGTCTTCATGTCTGCTCAGCAATAAAATGAGAAGTTCATTCCGAAGACAGAGTTCTAGCAAAAGCACTCCCAAATCTACCTGGTGACAAATGGGGATGCATAAGTTACGCAGTAAGTGTTGGTTCTGCACGTTGCTGCACCCAGCCTGCTGAGAGTGCCCAAGGAGAGCCTCTCACTCACGTCTCTGTTTGAAGCGTGACATTGTTTTCCCAGAACTTTCTATAAACTGACAAAGGGGCTTCATTGATAAGAAGATAAGGTCCTTCCCAGAGCCTTAGAAATGACCCAGAAACTCAGATTTTAAAAGCCTGTCTGCCCTGCTGTCTGTCGAGGCTGTCCTCATTACCATGATTGTACTTCCACAGCAAATGCACGGGAACTTGCAGACGCCGCCTTTGTTTTTTTCTGATTTTCTTTCTGCTATGTTTCTTCTCCCTTCCCTATCACACGTCCCATTCAATAGTCCTTTATTTTCAACAGAACTGGTTAAAATCTTTGTGCGCTGTGGATTCAGCATTTGCTCCTGGGTTATTCCTGATCTGTTCTGGATTTCTTCAAATGCATTTTGCTGTGTCCTGTTAGAAAGGATGTCAAAGAACTTGTGAACTGTGTTTCTAGACAAGAATAATCTAATTTCTACAAGACTTATTTTAAATCTCATATTACATTTCTGATACTCTTAGTTTTAATATAAGTTTTTTCTTTTAATGCTTGAATACTCTATGGATAGAGTACTTTAAAACAGTTGGAGAAAAGAGTCAGATTTTCAACATGAGCTAATGCTTTAGCTACTTAGTATCTTAAGAGCTGATAAATTTGGCTGTTTATTACTAGCTGCTCATGGCGTGGATGGTACAGAGCAGTGCTATAACCTCTCTGATATCTCATAGGCTAACAATCCTCTTTTTTTTCACAGAAAACTAATCAGCAATGGCAATGACTTGGAAGTTCCTGGTCTTGCAAGTGAATGTGAGTATTTTCATCAAATGTTCATGGTTTTTTTCTGTATCTGTGAAATCAAAATAATTTCTAAGCAGCCAGCAAGAACACTTTGGAGTCATGGGGAATATCCAGTTTAGTTTGCTGGAATTAGTAGACGAAAGAAACAGTGGAAAATAATAGTTGGTCAGATTGGTCTTAGGAAAACATGACAGAAATTAATAAAGCCATTGTGAAAACCGATTTATCCTAATAAGCCATAACTATATACACTTTTTTTTAACATTGTTTCTAGACTCAGAGCAATATACACCTAATGGATCAAATAGGACAAGCCAAACCTGAAATGTTTATTTGAAAATATGATATGTCAAAAGCAGCTGCACATTTTCATACTGTCTGCCAATTAATAGAAGTCACAGGGGAAGAAAAATGCCAGAGAACTGTCTTCTCTGTACAAATAACACCTTGTGGTATAGAAACAGGATAATGTGCTTTGGAGGTCTCTGCTGCAGTCTTAGATGACCGCACTGAGGAGACTGATTTCAAAGGCAGAGGAGATAAGCCTTCTGCCAAATGTCCACTCTATAAGACTAATAGTTTTGGACAACGCAACTAATAGTATATCTGCTTTGGGGTTGTACAACCCTTCTGAGCTCCAGCAAGAGGGAAAAAACCTAAAGAGCACAAAACAAGCACAGATTTAATGAGAGTTTTTTTCTTTGCGAAGACTGTGGCACCAGAATCAAAATAATGGAGAAGGAATAGACTGATTTACACAAGGTAAGCACTGTGCTGCAGCACCGCTTTGTCCTACTGAAGCTGTAAAATAGGATTCAGCTGAAACTGGGTGATGCCAAGCTCTGTTCTGGCTTCCTGCACAAAGATAAATGTTGTGTTACCCTCAGCTGTGCCTGGAATGTAATTCTGCTTCCTTGCCATTCCTTTGTCGTACCTCTGTACGTTTGTGCTAATGAGCTGGGTTTGGGTTGTTTTGGTTTGGCTTTTTTTTTTCAAAAATCTGGAAAAATTTGAAACAATCCAGGAAAAAAAAAAAAAAAGAGCAGCTTAACTTGGATAATGTCCATTCTGTAAAACCTGCATTTATTTAGGTGTTGGAAAGATTTACACTGTTTTGTCCTTTTTGCTTCGCAAAACAAAGCTGACTGTTTCCGTATAACCGGGCTCTGATCTGCTCATGGCACTGGCTACAGAAGGGGAACAACTGCTCCTGCAGTGCTTCGATGCGGTCAAAGTCAGGGAGCGTTGGGAGCTATTCAGGAAAGTTCATTTTCCCCAGAGACCCAGTTCAGTTTTCCTGTTGCAGCTTATATCAAAGGATGCAGGGGTTCACCCTTGTTCCACCAGCCACGCCACCGGCTGGCTGCCCGTGCCTTCTCGCCCGGGGTAAAGCCTGTCCCGCCGCGGTGCTCAGCGGTGGGGTGGGAGGGCCCAGAAGATAACAGTGTTCGGATGGCCGCATCCTGCGCTGCTGCCGGCTGCCGGTCCCCTCGGCCCCCCCGGAGCTGTGCAGATGCCGAGTGCAACCTCTGGGTAACTCACATCGGCTTCAGCATTCTTCACTGATGTTCTAAATCTTCCTCCTTACCATTTCTCAGACCAGGACTGTCTTGCACGTCAGTCCAGCAGAGTGGAAGCAGAAACAATCTGAGTAAAATGAAGAAAAAATATCTTGTAGTTAGAGCTTAGAGAGGGGAAAAAAAAAAAAACATGTAAGGCTTCCTGGAGCTATACAATCTCTTGAAAATAAATGAACAGATTGCCATGAATGAATAAACTGCTTAAGACACTAATTCACATTCAGGAGGCCGTCGAGCTGAGAGTACCAGAGAAGATGACAGAAATGTTTCGCTGTGATTGTTCCTGCATCATGCAATTTCATTTCTGAAGGTAGCAAACAGAAGGTAGCCGTGCTCTGCAAACAAACTGCTCGGCGCAGATGGCACAGAGCACTTCTGCCGGCAGTGAGATCCTGACGACACTCCTGCCCAGGAAAATTGTCCGTGCGCACACCAGCTTGGCTCGCTTGCCTGGGGAAAGAAGAAATAGGAAACTCAGGCCACGGCAACCACGGGACCATCAAACCTGCAGCCTGGAGGGGAACGCTGCGGGCACAGCGCGGGCAGGGGACGGTGGTGAGGGAACATATCCACGCCGTTTTGCTCGCCGCAGGGTGTTTCTGGGCGGCTGCGATACCTCGGCCCCGCTGGCCTGCGGAGCCACGGTGGGCGGCAGCGGGGCTGGGGCCGCGATGGCACCTGGGCTCCGGCAGCTGGCTGCACACCAGCGCTGGGCTTACGGGCAGGGATAACGACCGTCCCTTCGGTGCTGGGTGGACCTTTCCCCAGCTGACACGCTAACCAGTGCCTTGGCACCTCTGGTCGGGGAACCCCCGAGCCGGGATATCTGCATCATGGGCAGCATCCTCCTGCATCCCGGTGTCCCCATCCTGAAACTCCCCTCTGGAGCACTGTGTCTGTGTTTCGCCCAATGCATTCACACTCCTCAAGGGTGAAACACTTCACTGGATACCGCATACGTCTAGAGATTATAATAACCTGAAACCCCACTTCAAACAGCGCCTTATTTGATCTGAAACAGCTACAGAAATGGGGTGGTTTGGAGGGCTTTGGGGTTTTTAAGATAAGCCATTGCTATTAGCACTAGAAACCGCTGTTTCATTGCACTTACAAATGGTGCTTTGATGAATTCCTTGCGATGTCAAAATGGACTGAATATAAAAATCTGTGGGAGCGAAACAACTTGTTAGGGAAATACCAGAGTTAAATTGCATTCAGCTGAGTGAATTATGGATGTGTTATTCAGACGGTACCTACTGGGCACATAGGTCGCAGCTTTTAGCTTTTGTACGTAGACTGTCTTGTTCAACAGAACAGCATTCTGACCTACAGAAAAGACGATCCTAGATCTTACCATTTAATAACAGTTCAAGCCAAATTTTTGCTTCAATTTACGCCCTTGCAATATCTAACGCTTTGCTTGGGGATAATCAAGGGGAGGAGAGTTGCTCCTGGGGCCATTTTGTAGTGAATGTTGATCACCCATTGATTAATAATATCTGTGTTTAGTGGCCCATTAACACTATGCAGCTGACACTGATGGGAGCTTAGGCAGCTCCACAGGAGGTGCTCATCTCATTGTCTTTATAATGCTGGCCTTCCAGTTCTGCCTTAAACCTGGTGCTGAGAGGATGTCTTAGGCTGCTTGCTCTGTGTTACAAGGAATCATGGCAAAACAGCTGGGCTGGGAGTAAGGGTATGGCGCTGAGTGTGGTGATGTCCAAGTGCTCGCTGTGAACAAACTTGGTGTGACTGCGGCCTGAGGTGAGCTGAGTTTGCTAAAGTAAGAAACTGAGATTTTTATGCTCTGTTTTCCAGCTTAATGTTAACAAAGCAGTGGTGCCACATCTAGTGTGGGGTTATCAGTTACTGTTTATGGAGATAAATAATGCGTGGGGTTCAGGACTACAAACCAGTGCTTTGCCCTGGTGCATGCACAAGGTGTGCTGCTGCTGCAGCTTGTGTTAAAGTTTCGGCTGTGGGAGTAGCCTACAGCATGTGTAGGTGTGGTTGCAGTTGGACTATTTGGGTAATGAAGGAGGAATCCAGTTCAAGAGGTAATCCTAAAAAGCCTTTGAGTTTAGCAAAAGCAACAAGGTTCTTCTCTGTACAGCTGAGTTGCTTTACTTTGGACTGGTGGAAACCATTTCTCCTCTGCTGAAAAGCCAGTGTAGCTAACAAACTTTAGAGGCTGTGAAATCTTTTTTTGAACAAAACTCAAGAGCTGCTGCAGTACATGGTGCCTCCTGTCATGACTGAAATACATGACACTATGGTCTGAGAGCAAGCTGCTGGGGCTTAGGGGCTGGCTGGTGGGTGGACACCGTGCTGAAGGGCAAAAAAACAAGGCAGATGTAATGTGTCCTCACAAATGGGGACAGAGTACTGTGTGAGGACTCTGTGCTACCACAGGAGAAAATAAAAGGGAAACTCCCCTCTCAAGAGTTTCTCCTTTACCTGGGCAATGCTACCATGAGCAAAGCCTTCCTCTGCCCTTACTCTCCTGGGCTCTCTGGTCAGGCTCAGGTGTGCTGTGAAACACCACCTGAATGCTTTGTGCTGATGCCTCAGGACTTGGTTTCCCTTGAAGACCTAGACATTGTAGGGCTTCTTGAGGTTTCTCAAATAAAAACACTATTTCATATTAAAATGAAATTAATGGCACACTATTTAATAGTAAGACTTAGTTGAGACCAGTGTCTGGTTGACAGTAGGTGACTAAGAAACAGTGTGAAAAATAGAATTCGAATAGGGTAGTCCTTCCTCTAGCTCTTATTCCCAGCTTTCAGCAGTTACTGGTATGGGGACTTCTTAGCTGTTTGATTTAATACCCACCAGTGGACCAGCCTTACACAAACATCTCCAAACTACTTTTGAATCCATATATTTCTGTGATAACCAATGGCAGCGAGTTGCACAGATTTTATTATGCATTAGCTGAAAATGCATTTGTTTTGTGTTAAATAGAAGAAAGATCTTCAAAGAAGCTTAATCTTCTTGAGAGTGGAAGATGTCCTGTGTAACTGGAACATTGAGGTCACTGAAGAGTGGGAGAGCAAAGGGAAACACGGTCCTGGAAGAGATAGTGTGTGGGAGCCTGCTTTTTCTCTTAAATCACGTGCATATGAAGCTTTCCAGCTTGACTCTGGAGGATATCCAAGCAGCAGAGTAGCTATTTTTGTTAAACTGTTTTCCTGAGCAGCTGCCTGTTCATGAGTGTCCCTCTGAACTTATTTTCTGTCTGGGTATTTGTGTGGTAATAGAACACAGTCATTTAGTCTTGGATAAAAAAGAGATTGAAAACCTAGCATATGCACAGGTCTGGGTTTTCCGAGTACTCTTCTGTTGTTGCTGTGGTTAGCTGAATTTGACTCCTAATTACATGGTACAGCTTTGCAGACTAGGCAGTGTTGATAGCTTAAAGTAAATTCTAAATGGCAATTCTTAAACAAGGCTGTAGAACTGCTTTGGATACAGAAAATGTTTGGTGTCTGTGCTGGCTGCTTTATCGGCCTAGTTGTACTTGAATTTTGGCACGCTGTTCTGTGCCCAAGATGTTAATATTTCTACGTACCTGACTATCTTAGTGAGATTTATACTTGTACACAGGTGTTAGAACATTAAATGCCTTTATATAATATCTGAGGATCTGTTCGTTATGGCAAGATTAGCACATAATAAAATTTGGAATTTACCTGGCACTTACAGGCACAGCCTGATTCTCCTCATCACACAGATGCGAGTATTCTTAGTTTTCCAGTTTGAAACTTTGCAGGCTCCAAAGAACAGACAGTTCAAGACATCCTTAAACTAAGCGTAACAGCTCTTCTCACTGAAGTTTATTTGGGGAGAAGCAGGTCCATTTCATACCCTACACTGTCTTGTACCATTCTATGTCCTAATCCAAGGAGAGGACTGGATTAGGTTGTAACTAGGGGGATGCCTAATTGGAGGAGGCTATTTTGAATCTTAGTGAGAGCCAGAGGGATGCTGATCGACTTCAGGAACTAGAGCTTCAGCTGCTGAGCAGACCAGACAGATTCAGAGATGCTCTTGTGCAGTTGCATGCTGTGGCCAGCACCTTCAGCCTACTGGATATGGGGTTCAGATGCAAGGTTGAAAGTGTCTGTAACTATGCAAAACAAGCTTGAAAATTGTTTAGATATAATTTCCTGTAGAAAACTAACCATAGTAGGTGAAAGTGATGAAGAGCCTACAAAATAAGCCACCATTGCATCCTTGCAGGTGACTAGTCTTGTCTGATGCCACAAAATGTTGATCTGTAGCCTTTAAAGTGAAGGCTTATTACCTTGGTTTTGCCCCAAAACAGTATTAGCTGCTGACATGGGCTAGGGGCTGTTCCACATTGCCCAAGGAGGAGCAGCGCCCATGCAGCTCTGCATCCTTCAGTGGCTTTGGGAGGAGGGGAGGTTTGCCAGCCTCTGGGGACAGTTCACCCCCTTTGTCTCCCTCCCTCTGAGGTGCCTCCTCTGTACCTGAAAGTGCAGAGGAACAGATGTCTGTCCAGGTTGGTCTTGCAGCCTTCGCAACTTTCTGGCAGTTTGTCCCTGTGCTTCCCTATAGCTCCAGTTAACAGATTTCCCAGTATAGGAAACTTCTCTTGTGAAATTTTTAACTCATCGCTTGTCTTATCCTCCATGGATATCCTCATTCTTCTTCTACTGAACACACCCAGCAGGATTAGGCTTTTTTCTCTTACCACCTAGCAGTGTGATGTTGCTGACACAGGCTGTTTGTGATCTCCCGCATCCTTTCTGCTGGAAGAGCTGCCTTATTGTTTTTCTTTCTTCCCCTGTCAGTGCTACTGGATTTTTATCCTACTTTTTCTTATTTGTCCAATTTCTCAATATATTTCTGCACTCTAATCTCACCCTCTTGAATAACCAGTGTCTTGATGCCATCAACCAAAAAATAAACATGCCTTCTTCCACCATCTTGCACCTATGATAGACACATGGAGCAGATGTGAATCCAGCCTCTGCCTGGATCCAACCACTACTGGTACCTCACCTTGAAGCAGAAGGATCTTGCCAGTCTTGCACCCAGCCTATAATTCAAGTTTACATGGAGGAAGTCTTGTAAGCCGGTCAGGTTGCTGAAATCAAGCTATGCGGTGCTTACGTCCCTTCCCAGCAGTTCTGCTGTCTCACTATGGAATGTCGGGTTTGGCTGGCAGGACTTGTTCTTGATAAACCTAGTTTTGCTACTGCTCATCACCTTGTGATTTCCTGGTGCCTGCAAGCTCTTGCTTGCATGTCTCTTCCAAATTTCTTACGCTTGAAGCTAAGGTGGTCTGTAATTATACATCCCCCTCTCTTTTTTTATTAAGATATTAATGTGGT
>VZTL01007370.1:0-13870 GCA_013400535.1 Scopus umbretta
TTGACTTTCAAGAGCCCCTAAGTTGATTAATTCAGATGTACATCTCTGAAGTTGTCTGAGGCAAATCCTATTTCAAATATCTGCATAAGGTGGTACACATTCTATTTTATATATATTCTACATTTTGATTTTCCTTAATCAGTTGATTTTTAGAAGTTTTTTTAAATAAAAAATATTAATAAGGAACTGTCTCTTTCATTTTCTCTTAACAGCTTATTTAAATCTGACCTTTCTCATAACTTCCATGCTCTTTCTTGTAGCTCAGCGGTTTTAATTTACAGAAAACACAGGGCCAAAAGAATCACCCATGTCTGAGAAACTTGATGAAAAGAATCTCATCTTTAAATGACATAGGGCAATGACAGAAGTGATCTGGTGAACTGAAGAAGTTACCACCTTTGTCTGTATTATATCTGCTAAAATGCAGTTAATGTCCGTGTGGACACTCCTAATCTGCCCAGTGTGAAGTAAAACAAGCAGAACGAGATGGCTGGAACAAGCATTTTTCATTTGTTCATGCCCAATTCTTTTTGTTTGGGGGTCCATTATTCTGGGAGTCCACACTGATTTTGCTTGTCCTTTCCCTGTTGTTTAGTGTGTCCTGTTCCAAAATCTCACTTTAGTGTTTTTTTTTCAATAATGTATAACCATGATGTAAAAATAAAATGGATATGCAGCGCATATACCTGAAAAGTCAAAAACTGATCAGACCAAACAGTAAAAGGAACCTAGTGTGCTGCCTTTCTGTGTATCCCTGTCTTTTGCACTCTATTTTGTTAGAAAGGTTGTATTGTATTAATCCTTTTTAGCTGTGTTTTGAAAACAGTTGTCTGTAAATTCTTTACTTTTGTATAAGAGAACACACCCTCCTGTGGTGTTTATAACATATTTTTCTAACCACATTTTAATATATTTTGATAGATCCAAAATAAACAGACTCTTCTTATTCATTTTGTTGTTGTTGCTGCTTTTATTTTTTTTTTTTCTATTTATTACTCAGTTTAATGGAAATGTGAATCTACATAAAATAGTGAAGGCACTTTTTAGTTCTCAGGAAATTTTGCCCTTTCCATTATTGTTCAATAGAAACAGAGATTATCAAATCTGTATAGGTTGTGCAGTACTGAAGAACTTCATAATTCCCAGTGGAAATTTTAAGGTGCGTAACCTGCCACCCCTCCAACTGCTATTTATGGTGGGCACATATTCACATGAAAAATGCTTTAAAAGGATAAACCCATATATTTAATTTAATTAGGAAATATATAATTCATTTGATGTTATCTAGTTATTTTCTAATATTGATCAAATTAATTTAGTAGGTTTCTGAGCAGTTCCAAATTCAACATGAAGGTTTCTGCCTTCTTGAAATTTATGTAAAATTTCTAATACACTATTATTTTTAATTACTGAAATTTCAAGAAATGCCAGCTGTGATCCGGGTTCCACTCATAAAGCTGCTAAATAGGTTTCAGATGTTACATCGTGCTCAAACATTTACAGTTATGTGTTACATACCAAAGGTCATTTCTCTGAATGTAAATGTACCACTACAGTATATTGCAAGAGGTTTTACTATGTGACTGAATGAGTTCTGAAGTTACAAGTACTTGGTCATATTATAAAGCAGAGTATATGTTGGTTTTGCCTGACATGACGTGGGCCAGAACCAAATGACTCCAGCAGTCTGTTAGTCATGTGTTTCTAGGAAAAGATTCAATTTCTTCAAGTGAAAATAGGATTTTGTCATTAATTTGATGGAGCATAATAGTCCACTAAACTTGAATAAGATTTGCTTTGCGATACCTAGCAAACTTGAAACTATTCTGAAGTCATTTATCCAATGTCCGTTTAATGTCAGTACACAAAATCTCCTGAGAGCAGGAATCAGATTGCAGTTTTTCCATCACCCAGCAGAGCAACCAAGCTATTTGGCTGGAAAGTCATGTTCTCTCTAAAAATCCCAGTCACTGCTTGGTCGAGGTTGAAGCTGCATATTTCATTTCATTTGAACACTGTCTCCCATTAACAGCCTCATAGAGAAGCCGTTGAAGTATGATCTGGACAAGCAGACAGTGAGGCCGATTGAAAACTATCTGAATGGCTGGGCCCAAAGAGTGGTGATCAGTGGAAAAAAAGTCTAGTTGGATGCTGGTAACTAATGGTGTATCCCAGGAGTAAATACTGGCTCCAATCTTGTTCAACATCTTAATTAATGATCTGAATGATGGTGCAGCGTGTATGCTCCAGCAAATTTGCTGATGACACAAAACTGGGAGGAATGGCTAATATGCCAGCGGGTCATCCTACCATCCAGAGGGACCCTGACAGGCTGGACAAATGGGCTGACAGGAACCTCATGAAGTTCAACACGGGGAAGTACAAAGTGCTACACCTGGGCAAGAATGCTCAGGCACAAATGTATGCTGGGTTCTCTGTGTTATAGGGGTAAGAGATACAAAAGATTTGAAAAGGTCTCCATCTCTTTAAGAATTAGAGATATTAAACACTGCCATGTTGTTATGATAAATGTTTTGAAAATAAGAAAACCCAATAATTTTCTAGGTCATGAGTATAGGAGTTGTTTAACTTCTGTTGTGATTTTCAAGCTTGGACAGACTCCTGAACCATTTGGGCAAATTTTAATGGACAGCAAAAGGGACTGAAATCTTTGTCTATAGGCTTAACATAAGAAAAGGAACTAATTTAGGTTCCTAGGAAAAGAAAGCGTCCAACAAAGCCTTTCATAAAACTGACTACAGAATAAGACCACATGCAAGAGTAACTGCAGCTGCACACTTACAACTGAAACAGAATTTAAACTTAATGTTTAAGGTCATTATTTTGACTTCAGTAACTAATGTTTTAAAGAAAGTGAAGAAGTGAAGAACCTCAGTGAAAAAGGATTTAGACTATCATATATTAATGGACAGTAGCAGACGAATGAGGAATGTGGATTTTCAGGCAGCAGGAACTATCTAGTGCTCAATAATGTATTAAGGATTCAATGTTTCTAGTTACACTCAGCCTAAATCTAGACTCTTAAAGCATCATATAAACCCAAAAATTTTCAATTTGTAAAGGGATCATGTTTTTTAATACCCAATCTTTTTGTTTTAGCAGCAAAATGTAACAATAAAAATATTTCAATTATTTAAAGCATTTTAATAAAATGTTTCAATATACTTAATTTGTTACATTGCCCTGGATAAAAGTAGAGATTTACTCACCCAAATATTACATTGTTATAAATCAGGTCAGAGGACATGGATTAAATGCAAACAAAAAATGGAAAAAAGTCCTGAGTCAGCATACCTTCCTTCAGTCTCTTGCAGTATCTGGTCTGAAGTTTCTTCATCTTCACATAAATCTTCCACAAAACTCTAACAGTGATTAAAATTTCCTCTAGAACTAATTGCAGAATAGGGATGTTTTCAGAAAACACTGAGTCCAAACAGAATATGCTTTAGCTATATGATAACTGGAGAACAACAAGCCACAAATAACAAAACTGTGTTTAACAACTCTCATGGAAATCAATAATATATCTTTCTTTCTAAAACTAGTGTTTCTCTTTAAAAGAGCAAATTATAATCCTTTTTGTGTGAACTGTTGGGCTTGACCCTGGTGTTAACTGAGAAGGGAAGAGAGTAAGACACTGTTGTTGATAGTTCTGCTTTTTTGCTTCATATGGACACGTATTGATAGGATGACCCACTACCTACTTCAGTGCTTGTAAGCAATGACGTAGCATCTTTATGTTATCCATGAAAACCATAAGCCTGTGTGGCACTGCCGATTGATCTGCAGAAAGATCACATAAGAAATATTTGAAGGAGATCGACAAAAAAATGTTATAAATTCTCAGAACCAAAAAATAAAGGTCTTGGAAGCCTTAGATTAGGATGCATCTCAGGCACATCCTGACTATCAAAAAGTTAGATGCCCAGTCCAAGATAGTTGGTTAGGCTCTCTCAGGCATCTCCAGTTGGCAGTTCATCAAAACAGGTGACAAAGATACACAGAAAGAATTGTGATTTGGAAATCCTGTCTCTCTCGATTGACCATATAGGAAACCTAAGCATTTGGTTTAGATTAGGAATCTGAATTTTCATTGAGTAAAGTTGGGTAGGATGCATATTCCTGTTTGGATCCAGAATTATTAGAACTGTGTCTTTTACGAATGAAGTACTTTTTAAACCTATGGAACTCAACAGATATTATTTTTAAATTAAATAGAGAATTTTAATAGAAAGTTATATTGCATTTAGAACTATGCTATAGAATTGTTACCCTCAGATATTGTTCTCTAATTAATTTAGTCTAGGATAGGTGCAAACAGCCTGCAGCTTACCATCTTTTATTAAAATAAGCAGATCTGTTTCATAGCTCGGTAATTTCCAATGTATATATTTCAACACATTTTATTATTTTCCAATGCTTTGTTTTTATTTTTTCTCACATTTTTAGTATGAATATAAAGAGTTGATAAGATTATATGTTCAACTGACTGTATTTTTAAAATATTCTATGTCTCCTGGTTACTTGATTTTTACTATTCTATGGGAACATCAGGCAAATTAAGCATTTGTCTTCCTTTGTCACTCAAAGAGGCATCTTTAGTAGGATCTGCTGGTCTCCCTTCTTCTTAGGATGTCTGTTATAAACTCTTAATGCTGCACTGCACCAATATTAGTCAGCTCAAAATGCTCTCTATGAAACTCAGGGAAGTTATTCAGCCACTTGCCTCCTCAGATTTCTTTTCTTCAATGTGCTAATTTGCAGAAATGGGTTACTGGTTTCATTGCTAATGATGAGATCAGAATAAGCTGTTGCTGCTCTCACTGCGTTGAGTGACAGATACCCCCCTGCAAAGAGCAAGTTTGCCTGATTTTTTTTCTGAAGAATCAAGCTGTTAGCTCTGCTGCTAAATGCCTATATCAGCAAAGAACTTTTAAAGACCAGAGAGTGTATTCTGTCTTTAATCCCCAGAATAGAGTACTTCCATCTATCAACAAGAAAAATACACTGTGTAAAACCTAGAGGTATCCTTGAAAGAAAAAAAGATGTGGCTGTGGTTATTACTCTTGAATGAATTTGAAATGTTTCTGTATCAGGAAAAGCTGAAGGTATCAAAGAATTCTAGAGAACTTAAAAGGTTGCCTTAGTAAAGTATTTGTGGGAGACAATACCCTCTTTCAGGTTAGCTGAAATGACAAGAGAAAGCCATTTACATTGAATTGAGATATATCTGCATGGGTACTAAAGTATACCAAATGGTTTGTTATCAGCTGAGCTATCAAATAAAATCAGTAAAATGCTTTTCTGGGGATCTCAGGTTCTTAGAACATTGTTTATTTCAGAACAAAAGAAACATATGCAATGATAATGTGAGGTTGTTGCTCTTCACTCTTAGGTTACTTCTGTTAAGAAGTCTAGAAATGTAAAGATGGCTGTTTATATTTCATGTATATATAAGGAAAATGCTTCACCAATCATACTGAAATTGGCTAAAAGAAAGAGGAGACAATAGACAGAAGGACAATAGAAGAAGGATACAATAGAAGGAGGATAATAGATAAAGGAATAAGGACACGTAACATGGAGGAAAACAATTTCAGAGCAATAACCATGACATCTCTCATGGGCTGTGATCCCAAAAGCTGTCACAGAATAAGCAGCATTAATCATGGTCATTTACTGCTTGTTGAGCTCTGAAATTTTACTTGACTCTGTAGACAACACAGTTCATAATCACTCAGAAGAACATAGGGAACAATGTGTAAAGCCACCTATTCTGAATGGACAGTGTTTCAGAACACAGACAGACAATCATATAAAATGATCCCAGTGACACTAGAGTGATGATTTTATATTCTCATGTACCACAGAATCAAATCTCTACCTCATTATTGAAAAAACAAAACCAAAAACCCCCAAAACAGCAACAAAAAAAACCCAACCAAAAAAACAGAAAGAAAAGAAACTCTGTTAAATTGTTGCAACTCATAGCAATTTTAATACTACTGGAGGTTTTGTCTACAAATAGATATTTCCTGGCATATCTGTAATCTATGCTGCTATAGCTGTATTGGTTTAAGATCAGTATGGACATTCTGTTTCAAAATAATAGTCATTTTATTTGGAATAATTACTCTAGGGTAATTATTCTGGGACAATATAACAGTTCTGGCATACAGGATGTCCGCATGGGAGCTAAGACTGATAGAACTATGGCAGAGTAATTAGTTCAGTATATCTATGCCAGGAAATATCTATGTGCATAAAAGCCAGCATTGTCAATAATTATATTCTTTTTACTTACATTCCCTAGATATTTTCTACTGGATGTTTGTGTTGCACATAGTCTATCTAGTTCTTGTTTAGAGGACTATTATAAAATGGTCCACTTGAAGATCTGCAGCTATGGAATAGGATCAGTGCCCTGGTAACAGATGATGATTGGGAGCTGTGTCCAGTGAAGTACTTAAGCAGGCTGAGCCTGAGTTCCACTGCAGCACCAGAAGGAAGGGGTGAGCGACAGCAGTGAGAGAATGCTGCTGCGGGGCACAGAGTACACCGTCTGCCTACCTGGCTTGCTGCCCTGGAGGGCTTCCTGCTTGCCAGGTGCTTGGATCTAGGATGTTGTGGAGAGGCTGCTCCAGCCCATGGACTGCTGCTTTTCCTCACAGGCACTAATGATAAGGTCAGGGAGGTCTGAAGCATATCTCAAGTGTGAATGCATGACCTGGGGTGAAGGTGAAGGGCATGAAGCCTGGAGTCCCAGCTGGTGATGGTTTAAGGAGCGGATGGATCCTGTGGATTAACAGCTGTTTGTGCTGCTGGTGTCGACAAGGGGATTTGACTTTTATGACTATTGGACCCTTTTTCAGGATCAGGAACTGCTAGGAAGAGATGGGATACACCTGATCAAGTGTGGCAATAGCATCTTCTCCAACAGGATGGCTAACCTGCTGAGGAGAACTTTAAACTAAAAATGGTGGGGAAGGGAGATGATCCCCAATCAAGTAAAAGAGTGGTGGACAGAGACGGCAAGCAAAGGGTACACGACGGTCATCACAGAAATGTGGTCAGATAGTTGACACAACCAGAGTTCTGCACTGGATACATACAGGCTCTTTAGAAAGGACAGGCCTTGATGGTGAGGAGCTGCCCTTTAAGTGAGAAAGCAGTGGGAATGCACGAAGGTGCACCTAGGGGTGCGTGATGAGTCAGCTGAGAGCTGTGGGTGGGGATTAAAGGGCAGACCGACATGGGTGATGTTGTGATGGATGTCTGCTACAGACCACGTCAGCAGAAAGAAGATGGAGCCTTCTTCAGACAACTAGAAGAAATTTCAGATTTGCAGGTCCTAGTCTTAATGCATGTCTTTGACTACCCCGATACCTTCTGGAGGGGCAATACATCAGTGAAAAGGCAATCCAGGGCAATTCCCTGACACAGGTGATCAAGGAGCTGACAGGAGGAGATGCTCTGCTGGACCTGATTCTTACAAACAAGGAAGGACTGGTAGGGGATGTGAAGGTTGGGGACAGGTCAGCATGGATGAGCAAGGAGCTCTTGACTGAAGTCAGACATAAAAAGAAAACGTACGAGGGGTAGAAGTAAGTACAGGACCTGAGAGGAATGTAGACATACCATCTGAACATGAAGGGATCAGGTTAGGAAAGCTAAAACCCACCTTGATTTGAATCTTGGGAATAATGTGAAGGGCAAGTATAATGGGAAAGGCCTGCTACTAAATAAGAGAGAGGACCTGGTAACAAAGGACAGAGAAAAGTCTAGGGTACTCAATGTGTTCTTCATCTCAGTCCTTACTGGTAAGACCAGCCTTCAAGAATCCCAGGTCCCAAAGACCAATGTAAAACTCTAGAAGATAGGAGATTTACCCTTGGTGGAGGAGGATCAGGTCAGGGAATGCTTAAACAAGCTGGTCTTAGAGAAGTCCATGGGGCCTGATGGGATGTGCCCATGAGTGCTGAGCAAGCTAGCTGATGTCACGGCAAGGCTACTCTTGATTAATTTTGAAATTATTCTTTTTTGAAAATGACTTGATTATCTTGATTTTCTCTGAAATGAACGGGAGAGCAGGTTAATTGCTTGTCTAGTCTCAAGTAAGACTTGCAACAACGTCTCTGATAACATTGACATAGACAAACTGATGAGTTACCGACTAGGTAATCAGACAGTGAGGCGGATCAAAAATTGGCTCAATTGATGGTCTTAGAGGGATGTAACCAGGTGATTGTATCACCATCCACAGAGACTTCAAAAGGCTGGGGAAGTGGGAGGACAGGAGCCTCATTAAGTTCAACAGAAGGAAATACCATGTTCTGAACCTGGGAAGAAATAACTCTATCTACCAGAACAGGCTGGGGGCCAACTCTCTGGGAAAGCTGTTATGCAGAGAAGGGCTTAGGATCCTGATGGACGAGTATTTCACCATATGCCAGCAATGCACCCTTATGGCAATGAAAGCAAACAGCCTCCTGGGCTGTGTTAGGCATACCATTGCCAGCAGGTTGAGGGAAGTGATCCTTCTGCTTTTCTGAGCACTCATGAGACACATCTGGAGTGCTGGGTCCAATTCTGTGCAGCAGTGCAAGAGAGACATACTGAAGCAGAGGGTCAGAAAGATGATGAAGGGACTGGAGCCTCTGATATATGGTGAAAGATTGAGAACGCTGTGACTGTTCAGCCTGGAAAAGATAAGGCTCAGGGGGATCTTCTCCTTTACCACCTGATGGAGGTGGTAAAGAAGACAGAGACAGACCTTTCTCAGTGGTGCCTATTGGAAATACAAGAGGATGGGCACAAACTAAAATACAGGGAATTGCATTTTAACATAAGACAAAAATGTTTTACTGTGAGGATGGCTGAAGACTTGAACCTGGCTGTCCAGTGGCATTGTGAAGTCTCAACCCTTGCAGATGTTCAAAAGCTGTTCATGGCCCTGAACAATCTGGTCCAGCTCACCCTGCTTTGAGGGGAGAGGATGGACTAGATGTGCCTTCTAGTGTCCAATGTCCCATGATCCTTTGATTCTGTAAGATATGTATGTTACAGCACCATTTGTTCTTACTAGGAATATCAGAATTATCATTTGTGCACTCTTGCTTGGTCTTGGTGAGCTTCAGTACTCAAGAGCAGTTTCCAGTATTTTTCCTTAAAATGATATAGTTGTTCTGGGAAACAGAAATTACAACACACTGAAATATTCAGCATCACTCAGTGATTTTAGTTTGGTACCATAGTTATTATAACCATTTTTCATATTTGTTTTAAAGATTATAGAAATAGCATACACAATGTAAGATTGTACGTCTGATAGTCTAACACCTGCTCGAGCAGAGAAGAATGCCCACACCATCTGGGCATCACAGAATGGATATTTTTTAATTTAATCTGAATATTTGTATGGATGAACAAAATTTACATTGTTGGGGCCTATAATTTGATAATTATAACTCCAAATTACTTTCATTTCTATAAATGAGAAGTGTAGCAAACTGTAGTGCCAAAAAATGAATATAATCTTGGAATTTAGTGATGGTGTGACTCCTTACTCCCCACAGGTCTCATAAATCCTCCCTCTTGTTAACTGTTACCCTCTAGTAGACAGATTTGACAATGGTTGCAGCTAATATAAAGGTCCGGTGACCTTTTAGGAACCTGCAATGGAAAAGTCAAAATTCAATTGGGAGATTTTTTCTTCAGCATCTCATAAAGAATGAATGTACTAAATGTCAAGATTTTAGCTCAATAGGAATTTAAAATTCATTGTCAGTCATTCAAAGAATGACCTGTGAACAGCATCAGACTAGACTAGGCTATAGGAAAGGAAACCACAGGTGCCCCTTGTCCTCACCTTATCTCTGGCAAATACCACTGAACAATTTAGTGAAGTATTTTAGATTCACATTCTGCATAGTGCAGTGGGTGGGCTTCCCTCTCTGCCATTATTGTCAAGGATTTTATTTTGGTGGAAAGAGAAGCAAAGTGGTAGTCTATCTCAAATTTTTGTTCCTACAGCTTGCTGAAAGATAAAACTTGTGTTCTTTTATAATGAGTCCCAGTGACTGCATCACTCTGGAAAGGAAGAAGCAAAATAATATTGCCAAGAAAAATGCCTATCACACATGTTGGTCATGTATTTTTGGTGGAGGAGAGCTTGATGTTGGCTGGAAATTCTTCATCTTGGAGCTCTTGTAATTTTTTGTACTTTTATAATTTCCCCTTCCGACATTCATCTTTCCACATATTACAAGGTAATGTTATGGCATTAATTAATATAGCATTAATACCTGTTTTTTTGTTTGTTGCAGACATGCATCCCTAGTAAAGGGTGAATTCTACCACAGAGGAAAATTTTTGTGACTGAGATAGAGTTTCACCTCCAGTTCTTACTGTCAAAACAATAATCCATGAAAGTCTCACAGCATTTTATATTGAGATTCTTACTTAGTATCCGTTGGTATTCAGAAATACAAGTTGTATGGCCTATTGAATTTAGGTTTTGGGCCCACATCCAGGAACCACTCTTTTCTTTTTCTAGTTCTACTACTGATCCACTGTTTTGTACCTTGAGCAAGTTACTTTAACTTTTAGTACTTACTTATAACACCAAGTGACCAGGATGATTAATTAATTAATGGGCCACATAATTAATGGCATAATTCCATTTAATCCAAGGCATGGTATCAGGTATCAATTTGGTCCAGTGTTTCTACAATATTTTGAAAATATTCTAAGCGCTAAGTGTTAAGTGTGAAGTGACTACTAATATCTATGATATATTATTCAGTCAAATAATAAAGTCAGTCATCCTCTGTATATTTCCACTTGTAAATTTTTTAGTTTTACTGTGAAAAATAGATTAAGGTTAGGAAAGAGGCTGAATTGTTAAAGGAAGATGGCAACAACAAAGGAAAAATGACAGCTGGTAGAAAATTAGAGATATATGGCATGATAGTAAATTCAGTAGGAATGGTGCTCAAAAGGGGTTATCTTTCATACAAAACAGAGACAAAATGTCAGAGAGAGAAGATTTATAAAACCAATTAAGGGATCAAAGTGTAAGTAGCCAAGTACAGAACTGAAAGGATGATGACTATGTAAGTGATACTGATGAAAACAGGTAGCCAGAAAAAACAGTATAGAATTAAGACAGTTCCTATAGTTGATAACAAGATTCTGTAAGGAAGGAAGTTGTAAAGTACAGTCAATTGGAAAGAAAGTCTGTGTGCATGTGTGTGTGTGTATGTGTAAGTATATGACAGTAAGAGAGCTTAAATACCACCTGAAAGAATAAATGTTAGATGATGCTCTACCTCTACAAGGATTTAGAATAGTTTTTTTTCTCTTCTGTCAAACTTGTTGAAGTTGCCAAAGCAAGACAGTTTATGAAGAAACATGGACAATGTGAGCCACTTACTGTTAAAAATCTATTTACTAAAGGGAACACTGGAACAAATCCAAAGCTGATTTGAAAATTAAAGGGGATATGATTGTGGTAGTAGTGGTACCCTACAAAACTGAAGTGTTTGAAGAGGAACAGTATTGCTGCATTGATTGTTTGACCTGTATTGAAAAGGAAACATGAAAGTCAAAGCTCTGCTAGGTACAAACACTGATAACTGGGGAGGAGTCCTTGTAGTTGAAGTAAAAGCGTGCCAGGGAACACTGTCTGCAACTCCACCTCCAGCTGCTACTTCTCCTTGAACAGGTCAATAATGATAATACATTTCCCTGAGGAAATAGGGCCTAAGGTTTTATATTTTTTTCCCCTGCTGCTTGGCCTTTTCGAAGTCAGAGCTCAAATCAGTGAAACAAGCAACTTAAAAAAAAACCTCCAGCACTGAAGACAGGCCACAGGTGCCCTCCTTAAAATCTTTTCTTCACTGAGGTAATCATTTAAGAACAAAGTGTCTAACCTTTCATCAGTCCAGGGGAGGTTATGACCATAGACAGCACTGAATCATGCTACCAGTAGAAATTATGGTTGGCAATTTTCTGAAACAGAACCTGAATGCATGTATGCATGTTACAGAAATATTAAAATAACACGTACAGGTGCACAGATAGATGCATAAGCAGGATTGAGCTAACTTTACTGTCGCTAGTACTGCACTTGATTTCAAGTAGAACATGGCACAGTAATGTCTTTGGGACACTTAGTATCACATGCTTTAACTAGTAAGTAATAAATCATTATGTACATATCGTGTTGTGTGTCTTTCAACTGCCAGGAAAAAAAAAAAAATCCCTTTTTGCAGTCTTAACAACATTACTGTCAGCTAAAAGTTACAGTTCACTACAAATGCCATTCTTGATGGTAAGTGTCTGGTGGTAGTATTAATGAGTATTTCCTTATATAATATCTGGCTGCATCATCATGGTTTACAGTTATTTCCAAAATTGTTTAAGACAAGGTGCATGCACTGTAGATCTCTTTCACTGCTATGCCATACTCCATTTACAAGTCTTGCGTGGGATTCTTTGGTTATATAAACAGTCTCTTAGGTGATTTCCTAATCAGGATGCATTGCTCTAGGCATGCAATGCCAGCATCCACCTGGATAATTATTGCAGGATTTCTCTAACACCTTTCAGCACCATGCTTCTTACTCTGTTGATTTTAGGAAATAATTTCAAGCAAGCAAAGGCTTGAGACCAGCAGGATGGCCCTTCTTGAGGATCTGAATAATAATACAGTCCAGGGAGCTTGTCTCCATGATGAAAAATACCAAAGTCTATCCTCAGGTGTTGCAGAGGCTCACTGAGCTGGGAATCAAATTCATTGCAAAGCAGATAAAACAGTGGTGCTTGAGGCAGGATGAAACAAAATCTAAGAAAATAATCAGACCCCTAGAGCAAACAGACTTAGATGACATTTTCTGAACTGAACAAGGATGTCCATTAAGCGATCATTCACAGTCATATTTATTGACAGGATAAAAGTAGAGGAAGCAGTTTGAGGACACATTGTTCTGGACCATGGGGTCCTGCTAACAAGGGGTCAGAAGGAATGGAGACAGAACTGAGATGCACTGGAGGAACATGGGACACAGAATTATATTCTTTTGTATCTTGTCCCTCCACACATGACTGAAAGATACAGCTGATTGCACTGGATCCCTGGTTCTGGCATTAAAAGTCATTCTCACATGTATTTAATTTAAGACATAGCTACCACTAAGGACAAAAGTGTCTTGAGCTTCTAATGGTAGCCAAGATATTTTATCCATTCATCAGGGAAAATCTTCTATTTTACAGTCCCTAACTGGCTCTCTCTGCAGCTACCTTTTGTCCTTTTCTGCATGCCAGGATTCCAGCTGCCAATGCAGCTGCCCATGTAAAAAAATCTAGCCTGTCAAGTTAGCAGATCTGAAAATGCCTGTGACAATGTAGAGGTATTTGGAACCATAAGTTCTTCCCCCACTGGTGGTTCCCTCCCAGCTGGACATAGGCTGACTTCCACCAGGAGAGACTTCTCCTCCCGACCCGGAATATGATCATACCTGCCAATACATTTTGTCAGCTTTTAATGTTCTTAGTGTTGTGCTTCTCCTGGTGTGTCAACATTTGTATTAAGGTTGGATGCAGTCTAGAGTTCTTATAATCTACCTTGTCCAGAAAGGGCTTCCCTGATAGCGTCTTTACTGAGTGAGCGTAAGTCAAGTTTGTTAGTTGGTTCCTGGCTTTTGCCTCAGTTTCCAGTCCAGCATTCCCTTTTTCCTTTGTTTTTCTCTCTCTCTGAGTCTTCTGCCTGTCTGTGACTCTGATCTTAATTACAGGGTTTTTACATACACAGAAGTTCCTCTACTTGTATGTGCTGGTTTTGGCTGGG
>VZTL01007378.1:5355-16026 GCA_013400535.1 Scopus umbretta
AAAAAAAAAGAAAAAAAAAAAAAAAAAAAAAGACAGTCTGGTTTTATTCGCATAAAAGCCTCAGAAGCTGCTGGAAAACAGAGTTGGGTGACCATATTTCTCGAAGTCTGACCTGATTTAAAAGCAGAGCAGAAATCCATGCCATCTATTTCACAAAATCCTACCAAATTAAGTGTACGTGAGAAATTCCACAGCTGTAAATTTATGGGCTTAGAGGAGCGGAGCTAAAGGGTGGAGTATTAGAGCTGGACTGCTCTTTCCTACCGCGCAGGAGGATTTTTATCCCTAGATCAGCAGTGACGCTCTGGCCTGCCTCCAACTGCATATTTCCACAGCAACCACGCTGGACTCCCGAAAGGCTTCGAGCTTCCCAAACACAGAGGCACTGAGCAAGGCCCCCTCCGCAGATCCTTCTGCCACGTCCAGCAGCCAAACTTGTCTAATTTCAGCCCTCCCTGTGCTCTCTCCGTCTGAACAGACACTGCACCCATAGCACAAAAGGTACCAGGGCAAATTCTGAGGGCAACAAGAAAAAACCACGGCAAAGAAATTCTAATGGATTGAGGTACATGCAAGGGTTGATCCGAATAATCCTGCTCTGTCTGGCAATAATTTACCTTTCAGTAAAATAGTGCTGAATTAGAAGAGAAGCATTTTAAACTGAATTTTAATCATGATATGCTCACTTTACTTTATGAGCAAAGTAAGGAGGTTAATTAATTACCTTTCAAAGTTTTGCTGTATGTTTCCTTGCTCTGAAACCCTATATTTCACCACTAGGAGCTGGATTTCTTTTCTGCTTCTCTTTGCCCCCCTGCCACCGGCTTCCCACAGAGAATGTGCATCTCTTACCAATGAAGATTAAACAGGGAGACATAAATCCAGCAGAATTTGACATGCACATGAAAGAGGGAATATAAACAAATTATAGAATCAACCTCCTTACAGAGAATGATGGATTTGAATTCCTCTATTTAACTTGCAAAATGAAGGGGAAAATTTCCAACTGTTTTAAAAACTAGAGGCATATTGGTTCCAGCTGCCACTAATCCTCCTTTTCTGTAGTAAGGCCATCAAGCAGGGTGAAACAATACAGTATTTTGACACTGGATACTGAACAGCTGCACCCCATTTTCAAAGGCAACAAAGCACAGCTAAGCTGTATCAGGAATTGGGGATGAGGATCAAATTTTAAGTTTCTGGGACAGTCTGCATGACTGTGCTTCTGAGAACAGAACAACAGTACAAGTATTTGTTTTCGCTCAAATTTGTTTTCTAGTAGACCTTGAAGCTATGCCATTTCATCTCTACACTCTCCCCGGCTCCCTTGCTGCCCAGAGTGGTACCCTGAAGCACTCCTCTGCACTGGCATTGGGCAATCATCTGCATAACACCTGAAAAAACCTGCAGTTAAAATTTTTGGTCACATACAGAAGCTATTCATAAAGAATTCCTACAATTTTTAAGTAGAATGGCACTGAAAACCACTGATTTTCTAAGCATGTATAAGAATGCAACGACTATACTACTGGCCCAGTCCAAAGGTTCCCACAGTCCCATATCTTGCTATCCTACAAGGAAAGCCTCCTCCAAAGGAGCAAGAAAATGATGATGAAACTTCTCCTTACATAGCCTTCCAGTTTCCCCCTGTCCATATTTCAAGGACCTTCCAAGCCAGAGGAAGTTTCCCTTCAGCTCCCCTGAAGCCTACCCCTTGAACACAAGCACCACATAATCTGTATATGTACAGAAAACAGGAATTCCCAGTGGATCAGGATTTTGTCACTCACGACTGTGCACCACATCCATGATCAAGCTGATGACACTGGGAGTGCCAGACTCACTGTACTCCTATGATAACTGGACTGCCGGCAAAGATTGGTCATGGATTTCTAGACATCCAAGAGTAAAATGAAATCCTGCTGCTTCAAGTAGTCTGCCAGAAGTCTAAAAAATCTTGTGAAATGTTCAAATTCAAGTACAAGGCAATACGTCCAAGTGATTAAACAGCACATGGAAGATACTTTTTGCACGCACACACGCGTATCCATTTATGTATATATACGCATCAGACTTATGGTAACCCTCCTAGCTGTGTGCAGAAGACATGCACTTCAATAAAAAAGCCTAACTTATTTTTCAATTTAAACCCAAATTCTGTCCTTATAACTTTAGAGGAAGAGACTCTGTCACTTTAAATATTCAGAATCTACTTTTGTGGCAAACATATTAAGAGCAAAGCATGCAATTCGAAGCAGGCTGTGGAAGGAGGTTCTTAAAAATATTTTTGCAGAACTCCAGAAAAACCTCCGTTTTGTAAGATTACTTACTTAACAAGTCACCAGTAGGGTTATCACTTACTCTCCCAAAGACAACACAATTGCATCAAATGTACTTTTAATTTACTAGGGGACCGTCAGAGAGAAATATAGCTAGGGTATCAGAGTTGAATTTTCCATTAATCCCATTTTCTCTTTGACTAGACAGCGAAAGTTTGTATTCACAGTTTATTCAGATTTCATATCCTGCAAAGCACATAGCGACTGGATTCATTCACTAGGCTATTCAGCTATCATCAGTCACTCCTCAGGTTTCACCCTCTGCCCCACAATAAAACCAGACAAATCCTCCTGCTGAATTCAAGGCCAGTTTTTTCATGCAGTTTGGCGCACATCTGATCAGCAGTTCAGAGGTACATGCATGAACTCTCAGTAACTACAGAGCACACAACCACAAAACGCTGAGGCAGGGACAGTGCTGTCAACAAGGCTGGCAAAGGAACTGTTTAAAGACCCTAGTTTTTAAACTGCTCACCCCCATTAGTTTTGAGATGAGTCCCTGTTTGGCAGCACCTTGAGCTGATGTTACCTCCATGTTTGTTGCCTGCTCCTTTCAGAATGATCAGCTTTTGGAGGGACACGATATGGAATGTCTTTTAACAGTACTTTCAAAACTTACTTCTACTGGAGTCATGTATCAAACAGTGTTCATTGACACAGACTTTCAAGGCCTGATGCTCTCCCACTGAAACAGTGAATGTATTATTAATTTAAATGTTCTGGGAGCTGACTAGAAGCAACTCAAGCATAAAATGCAGTTTTTTCTGGTCCCAAAGTCAGCGTTAACATTTTTGCCCCTTGGTGTTCTGCAGCTGAAGTTCACTTTTTTTTGCAGTGGAGATGTCAT
Organism: Scopus umbretta; assembly: GCA_013400535.1. NCBI lineage: Eukaryota > Metazoa > Chordata > Aves > Pelecaniformes > Scopidae > Scopus > Scopus umbretta. The sequence goes on from VZTL01007378.1 coordinate 8,542, forward strand.
CTGTATTCCACAAGCCTGAAAGGTCAAGTTCCCTTGTGATAGGAGTGAAGCTGCACGTTTTGGCAGCTCTAGAGACCATTCTGCTGTTACGTGTGGTCTCCATCCTCACTTTCCACAACATCAGGTATCTGCAGAACCAAGCTGTCAGCCTGATCCATGCACAACTTGAAATCAAATAATTTTTGGGGGGATACTTTTCAGGCATGATTACACTTGCACAAGGCTCAACTGTACAGCAACAGCTGATTGACTAAAGCGAAACATGACATCATATCTTAGGTGAACTACCCAAAACCACACCACAAGAGAGCAAACAAGACCTGCAGCCAATCTGTGCACTCACCTCATCCCACTCTCAGTTCTGAGCTGCAGACTCCAGTTTCCTGAAGGAAGCTGCATCCCAGCCTGTAACTCGCTAATTTGTCTAATGAGACACTCGAGTCCAAGCCCTTCACTACGCTCACAACAGTCAGAGGTTACAATATGCATCCCACACTCAGACCAAACAACATCCTCTACCAATTTAATACAGACTAGCTTCATTTTCCACAAATTACTATGTTGCAAAATACAGATTAACTCTTCATAGAACTGCTCTGAAGTCTCCCCATGACACTTTTACATAAGCAGAAGTACCTTTTAGTTGGCACACAGAAATAAGAGAGTTTTGCACCGTGGGGTGGAGAAAAAAGTTTGATGATGATAAAAAAGTTTGATGACGATGAAGAACTAAGACGATGATCACTTTTCCAGGCTCACTGAATATGCAGGCTTTTCTGCAGAAGGAAATTCACTTAAAACATGTAATTTTACCAGGTTAGCTGTATTGATGTAGTTCCCTGTGAGGCCAAATTCAGGATCTAATGGCTACATCTTACCCTGGTGACCCAAAAGTCTTTCAGTAACATGTTTTTTCCATCTAGGAAGTGTTCAAGAGGTGAGAGGCATATGAAACAGTTGACTCTTTTCCCACAGTGTTCATGCAGATTCTCTTCTTCTGGAGGTCACAGACCAGCTATTTAGGTATTGACTACAAACATCACAGATACGGAGTCATTAAAAATTCCATTCTATTCACATTCTGAACTTAGTGTTTACACCTACCAATAGCCATCACAGTCAACACAGACAGCTTTGAAATGCTAGTGTGCTATCTTCATGCCATCCAACAATCCTCACAAGATCCTTCACCAAACATTTCAATAAACAAAACAGAAAATCACAATCACTCTCATCCTTAAGCTCCTTCTTGACATGATGAAGTATCCTACTGTGCATTACTTGGAGGGACACTTCACCATCCTTCTGCAGGATCCATGAACAGCCACAATTTCTGACAACCAAATCACTTCCATGTTATTTGCTTAAGTATCTTTATGTACGTATGTACCTACCTATAGGTATGTATGGGGGGGTGCATGCTTGTGCCGACCTTTATGTACACATGAAGTCTAAACTTTTAACTTTCAAACCAGCTGACTGCTGTAGTAGCTCTTGCACAAGGAACACACACTCACTGCTCCATATATGGACTGTACCTGGGCACACCTTCTTTTTCCCCAGGATGACTACTGTGATTTTGACGCAGCTGACAGAGCTTGTGGTACTGCACTTACCCTCGGTGGGACAGTCTGCAGGGCTGTGATATAGTTCTCCAGAGCAATGCGGCGACGGTCATTCAGCATGGCTTCCACCCGTGCCATATGAGTCTCCACCAGCTGTTGTCTTTCATTTGCTGCTTCTTGTTCTAGTGATTCCACTTTCTCCTGGAAATGCTGAAAAAACACCCAACACAACAGGAACAGTGAAGCATCAGCAGAGGCCAGTGGACGTGAACACCTCTGTCTGCAAATCACCAAAATCTTTCTCCACGTCAGTCTAGCTTGGCCCCCAGGAGCTCTGCACTGAGTGCACCTTTTACTGATTTCAGTGGGAACTGCTGATGCCTTGTATTCCTGAACACCTGGCCATATTTTATTAATCTCATCAAATATTCCTGACATGTTCAGCACAACCAACAGTGAATCCTTCATTTGTCCCCCGAGACAGCGGTTCAGTGCCAGAGAATTGTGCCTAGAAGAGGGTGGATTTTGGCAAGCATACGCTCCCTGCCATCACGAGTGCTCTCCATATATCAACGTGAGTTCACAAGCAAATCTTCATGGAGGGGATTCCAACTTGAACAGAGTCACTATAATTTCTTATAACTGGCCACCAGGAAGAAAAACTGAGCCCAAACTTATTCCAATAAAGGAAAAGACTGACTGGGTAAAATGCACAGAGAGCAAAGCTGTGGGATCTAATGTGCGATGCAATCTGGTTCCGAACATTACCTTTTTATAGTTTTGCATTGAAATTATTCTAGCAGTACTGAATAATACCTGACATAGCAACAGTGGGATTCAAGGAGTGTCTGGCTTGTCAGAACTTTTGAATTATAGTATAATTTTGGAAAAAATAATTTTTGGCTGAGGGTTTTTTCAGATAAAACTGATGGCACTTTCTTCCTTAAATCACATCTTCCATCTCTGCTTTGAGCTCAAGTCCTGCAGCTTACATTAGTTTATCACAGCCTAAATTTTGAAAAGGGCCGGTGGGAACCGAGTTTTCAGTTCTCACTGAAGGCAAATCTAAATTCAAGTGAAATTCTACCCTCCACGCAGTCACGAGCGATGTCCTGCACTGCTGTTCCAGGGACTGGCTGCAAAGTAGAGAGACACCCAGCAGCCTGTAACAGCTGAAAACAAAAACAGCAACAGCAAGAGCAGAGAATAACATTAAATCCCCATGGAAGTAGGTTTTAAAATTATATCACACCCAGCACCCCTTGTATTTTAACTGTGGCCCCAGTGGCTAAACTTGCGGTTGCATTTTACTCTACCTGGATAACAGCTTTCTTGTCGGCCTTTGGCAAATTCTTTGCTTGGTGTTCTGCCTCTTCCCACTCTCTCATGACCTAAGGAACAAAACAAGGAGCGTGATTTTTATATTTTCCTCTCTTGTTTCAGGGCTTAGCAACAGCCAAGCACTGCAGCTCTGACAGTCATCTTTTTATATTGCTTTCCTCCTTTTATCTCAATTAAAAAAGTGGTTACAACATTTAACAAAGGTAGGTTCCTACTATTAAACAAAGACGGTACTTCTGTGTCTGAACACTGTGCAAAGCTCTCACAACCACACTGTGAAGCAACACAGCTGTTAACCAGCCCTCAAGCGAGGGAAGCGGAGGTCTCTATAGGTGAATACGCCAACCCATTTTCACCTCAGACAGAAACGAAATTGCTTCCATCTATTGTACGTCCTTGGTCAAAATGAGTGAATTTCAACTCGTTATAACTGACACTTTTTTTAGTACCACAGAAAATTTTTAAATGTATTTGGACTACATTGCTGGCCTTTGAGTAGGATGGATCAAGAATTACAGAAACAGAGTATCATAGAATTGTTTAGGTTGGAGAAGACCCTTATGATTATCAAGTCCAACTGCTAACCTAGCACTGCCAAGTCCACCACTAAACCATGTTTCTAAGCACCACGTCTACTCGTCTTTTAAACACCTCCAGGGATGGGGACTCAACCACTTCCCTGGCAGCCTGTTCCAATGCTTGACAACCCTTTCAGTGAAGAAATTTTTCCTAATATCCAGTCTAAACCTCCCCTGATGCAACTTGAGGCTGTTTCTCTTGTCCTACCGCTTGTTACTTGGGAGAAGAGACTGACACCTACCTTGCTACAACCTCCTTTCAGTAGTTGTAGAGAGCCACAAGGTCTCCCCTCGCCCTCCTTTTCTCCAAACTAAATAGTCCCAGTTCCCTCAAATGCTCCTCCTAAGACCTGTGCTCTAGACCCTTCACCAGCTTTGTCACCCTTCTTTGGACATGCTCCAGTACCTCAATATTGGTCTTGTAGTGAAGGGCACAAAACCAAACACAGTATTCGAGATGCAGCCTCACCAATGCCAAGCACAGGAGCACGATCACTTCCCTACTCCTGCTGGCCACACTATTTCTGATACAAGCCAGGATGCTGTTGGCCTTGTGCTAGTCTGTCCAGAAATAGGTGCCCAACATTTCAAGAACGTTTGAGAATATTCTCAATATTTAAGAATATATCTCAAGTACTATGCTGACAGAAAAATGATGTAGAAGAACCTTCAGAACCATTCCTTACAGCAATGTAAGAGGCCACCTCCTACTGTAACAAAGGGCAGTATTTCAGGAGTCAGGGAATGAGTTACTCTTGCTCTCCACGACATCTGAAATCTTGTCGTAGTCTTACTTAGGGGCTTTACTCATTCCACACCCAAAAAGCAATCTCCTCAGATAATACATTTTATGCAAGAACAATTGCTCTCACTGAACACAGTGCACACAAGTAAGTGACTTGTTTATTTGCAGGATTAGCACAATGTCAGAAGAAGACAGAAGAAACCTAGAAGCAATTACTCAAAACGTGCATTTCCTTTCCTTCCTTTCTCACCAAAAAACAAACTTTCATACCATTTAATAGAAATAATCAAACATATCCTTTCTACAGGGGATTTTAGAAAAGCTCAGAGTCCACATGCATGACTGAAAGGGTATCTTCTTGAACCTGTGCCTTAAAAAAAAAACCACAAATCTGGGCTCAAAGGAGGCTTTTACAAGTCCCAGTCCTTGAAATGTAATCCCTTCTCAGTCCAATGTAGTGTTGTAGACCCTAAAAATTAATCAGCATGCAGACATATGCACTCCAGACTGACTCATGTATGGGATTTTGTTTGTCAAGTTTTCATCTTCCTTTTGACCCAGAGCCTGGGAATGTATTTCAAGACAGCAATAAATCAGCCATAGTAAAAACAGATAAACTGACTATCAGTGAAATTATTTATCTGTAAGAGATTCTGGCCTCAACAGCAGCCCAAGAGAGTGGAGACATGTATTTTGGGAAGCTAATGTGATGCTGAAAACTTTAAAGTCGGAAATTGTTTTATGTGCTTCTGGGCTTCAGCAGGGGCATGGTTAGACAACAGTTTTAAGCACAAAGACCTGAATTCAAGTACTTCGAAATCACAGTCTTAACTTCACTCTACTCTTTTCCTGGGAACTGTAAGCTGAAGCTTAAGTCCCAAGAATTGTACTACAACCCACATAAACTGGCAGCCTAGAAGTACCTCTTCAATTTATATTATCTTCTTATCAGACAAATATTCATTCATGTGCATATTGCAGCCAAACTCTAGGGAAGTGGGAAACCAAAATTTACAAGGAGACGTGAAAATTCATTTGCGAGGGTTACTTTCTCACTACTTTGGCACAGGAGATTTTACCGCTTCTCTGACAAAGCAGGACTAGAGGACATGAATCAACACCACAATTTAGAGTGCTCTGATGCGTTCTGGAAAAAACTTATTAATGCTCAGAGTGCTGATGTGTATTAAGTGCACATTAGGTATTCATCTCTTAATTGTACGCTTAGGCCATATGATTGTGGTGGCCAAGAAAAGTTAATTCACGCATACAGGCAGCACCCTTCTAGAGACCTGGAACATCACTGGTGCCAGGATGTGAAACTTACAGAAGACCCAGAAATTATGGCATTAATTCAAGTCATAAACTACAATGATGCGCTCAAGCTTGAGCACTGGCCTAGGTTAGCAACTTCACGATTTTCTTCTCCTTCCTCTCCTTTTATGTCTTCAAATCACATCTCTGACATCTGCTTAATAATCTTCTTCACTCTGAATAAGCAGTTGATAGGTTTTCAGAACAACTGCTCCCTTGCCATCTTTATCACCCAAACTAACCCTCTGCTAATCCATATGATGAAAACAAGTATTGTGGGTAATGTGATAAGGAGACCTTTGGCTAGACCAGGTCTCTCTGCCTGTTTTATTTCTCTAAATCTTTTAAAGCATGGAAGGCAGGATGATAAACTGATAGCCTACACAGCTAGTTGGGAGCGATGTGAATTACAGGCTTCAGAGTTCAGCTCTGGTGCAACGAGAGTGAATGGCTTGTGAAAAAATACAGAATGACACGGCTGTTTGCAGAAAAAAACATGCAATGTAAAGATGGCAGAAGCTGTGCTTTGAGTGCTGATTTTTGCAATTAAGAAGACTTCAATGGTTGAAAGCATCTCTGTGTGTATGCTAACTAAATGAAGATACAGCTGCCCTACAGCTATCTAAGGGCAGCCATGCTACCACCCAGAGAAAACGTCTCGCCAAAGGTCATCGCTTTAGAGAATTATGAGTGACTAAGAAATACGCCGCAGAACTCTGTAGGAAACCAAAGAGCAAGAATGGGGAAAAAAAAAAATCCCCAGATACTCATGCACAGAAAAAGGCTGAACTTGGCCTCTATGCACTTATAAACCTATTCTGCTTCATTGACAGCACAGACCTATCAAAGCCACAGAGATTTATGTCTCTTCAAGGCTTGGTTGCTTTATGCAGGGAAAATAACAACTTCTGGTTGAGATTTAAAAAGCAAGCCATTTCAAAGTCAAACTTCTTCCGATCTCAGGACTAAGTGCCTGGCAGACTCCTTTTGAAATTGGGCTGTAGGGGACAGCAAGAGGGAAAAAGGAAGTACAGGAAGTGTCATTCATTATTAAGAAAATCTCATTATATTGAAAACAGCAGAATTTACTCCAGTTTTTTACACTGGGGCACAGAAGCACACCTGCAAGAGAAGAATTTATGACAGACATTTGGGTTACAGCAATCGGACCACCAGAGGTGCTTGCCTGAAGGTTTGCTTAGTTAGAAGGTCAAAGTCATGCCAATAAGATGCCTACCTTTGTCAAGGGCTTTTGTTCCACACTTAAGTCTTGACACTTTTTCTGCTAGTAACATCATTAAACATCTCCAAAGAGCCCTGAGCATAACTGAGGAGGGTACTCCTACTAAGCTGACAATCAGTTTTAAGGAAGGAAGGAGACCTCCCACACACAATGATAGAGATGGTGGGATCTAAGGAATATAGGGACCAGCATTATTTAACATCTTTGTGCACTGAGTGCACCCTCAGCAAGTCTGCAGACACCACCAAGCTGAGTGGTGCGGTTCATACTCTAGAGGGAAGGGACACCATCCAGAGGGACCTTGACAGGCTTGAGAGGTGGGCCTGTGCGAACCTCACAAAGTTCAACAAGGCCAAGTGCAATGTCGTGCACCTGGGCTGGGGCAATCCCCAGTATTAAGACAGGCTGGAGAATGAAGGGATTGAGAGCAGCCCTGCAGAGAAGGACTTGGGGGTGCTGGTGGATGAAAAGCTGGACATGAGCCAGCAATGTGCTCTTGCAGCTTGGAAGGCCAGCCGTATCCCGGGCTGCATCAAAACAAGCGTGGCCAGCTGGTCGAGGGAGGTGATTCTGCCCCTCTACTCCACTCTGGTGAGTCCCCACCTGGAGGACTGCGTCCAGCTCTGGAGCCCTCAGTACAGGAAAGACATGGACCTGTTGGACTGGGTCCAGAGGAGGGCCACAAAAATGATCAGAGGG